>JAJOOJ010001071.1:0-136763 GCA_029582625.1 Solanum boliviense | reverse complement strand
TGGTCCACCTAATTCATTTTGAGCTAAAAGATATGACCATTTAAAGTTGACCCTCACTCCTAACTTAAAACTAAAAACTGTTTTTAGGGGACTGTTTTTGAGGGTCTCGGTTCTAAATGATTTCATGACCTAGCTTAAGGTCTTGCTAGCTTATAAAGGTGATTAATCAACTAGCTAATCAACCCCTTAAGCCCTTAAACAACACTCCAAACTTCAACGACAAGACCTTTACAACTTACTAGTTCAAACGACTAGTTTTCAGACGTCACTGTCATTTCTCATTATTTCATCAAGTTCTCAACTCCAAACTCACATGTGAGGCTCTAGTTTCACTAGTTCGTTTTTTTTGGGTCGTTACAAAAATTGGGTTAAATGACACAATATCTTACTATTCAAAACATTAAAACACGCAAATGTGGAACAAATTCAAAACCACTACTACAAACGACTTTTAAAGCATAAGATTAATAGACAAATCTTTTCATATTTAAGCTACAAAAGTACTACTCATTAGAGGTTTGAACAATAATAAAAATTATGATATAAGCTTTCCGGTTATAAAAATGCCACATATATATATATAAACTACAAAGTAGGAGAAGAAAACTTCAACTTATGCTTTGTATATATTTTTAAAAAAATGAGAAAAGCTATAGGTAAGGAAAGTGGTGTGCCTTTACAAGCATAAATCCATATTTTAATTAGGGAAAGACACATAATCTGCACAATATATATATAGTAAGCTAAACTAAGAAAAGTAATAGTCATATCTTTTAAGCATGTTTCTACCTAAAAAAGTACATAAAACTGCCAAGTTCTCACATGACTTAAACTTAACATAATATCTTTTAAACTCACTTACTATTATAGCCTAACGAACAAAGATTACTCTTGACCCGTAGCTTTCTCAAAAAAATAAAAAAAATTAAAAAAATTGGCATAACAAAAGCAGAACTAGAGGAGAAAGGACACAAATATCACCTGCTATGGGGCAGTGAACTGAATCGTCTTCGATCAAGAATCTACGCTCGTTCCTCCAACAAAGTCAAACAAAAGAGAAAGTAAAGTAGGAGATATTGAAAATGTAAAAAAGTGGTATTCTTTGGAATGTTCAAGTCTTTTTTCGTGATCTCTTTTGCTAACCAAAACCCGTCTGTTCAATTGAAGATATATGGGAGTATTTATAGAAAGAAAAAAATAAAGCTCAGAGCTTAGAGTTTGAGCGGGATTTATTTTGAATTTCAAATTTGTCTTGGTTGGAGAAAAATCACATGAAGATTTTGGACTCCGTAAATCAAGTTGTTTTAACGGTGAACTTCTGCCCCAAAGAATAAAAAATCAAAAAGTTATGTGGCTTCTTGTGTTGACTAAATTGTTGAATATGAGTGAGAAGGAAATTTTGAACGTTAGGATATGCTAGAACACAGTGAATGGATGAAATTTGCTCAAAAAGGTTGGACAAAGACTATCCACAGTTATGGTGCTACCTACCATGGTTGAAAATGGAATGAGGGGTGGGGTATGGCTGCTAGAGTTTATGAATAGGGTTAAATTGACATGTTAGAGGAAATGGGTCCGTTCAATTGAGTAGTTGGGCTGCTACATTTTGAGCAAAAAATGGGCCGAGATGGGTTGCATTTGGATAGCCAAATTACTGAATATTTTAAACTTGTAAATGGGTTGGAACATAGCTAAATTGCTGGAGCATTTTGGGCCTTTTTTTCTTCTTTAAATTAATTTATTTGAGCTTCTAACTTAATAGCTAAAACCATAAATATGATACTATAGGATGACAAATACTAATTTACAAAATGAAATTATAAAAATATAGATGCAAAATATGAACTTATAATTACTTTAATAAGTGTGAAACTTGAAATAAAGCAAAGACAAATTGATTATTTAATAAAAGAGTGTGAAAAGTGATAATAATAATAATTTCAATAATAGAATATAAAATTTGTCAGATAAGTAGTTATAGTAGTAAAAATAGTTGTCAAAAAGATAATTTTATATATCATTATTGAAGCTTTAAAACAATAAATTAGAAGAAATGAGGGTCAAAATTGTATGTAAACAACTTGTCCCTCTTTGACCAGAGACAATGTAAGAGATTTTGGGCAAAGAAGTTGATGTAATAGCCAATTTTGTCCTGACCAACAAATGCAACCTTGGAGGCGAAAAAGATAGGGGTATTAGAAAAAATATGAGGCAGAGGATCTTGAAAACAAGGTACGAACGAGCTTACAAAGTTTGCCCTGGTGTTAAATTATGATGTTACTGGTTAGTGTGATTGAGGAGAGTATTTGACAGTGGAGTCGAGCAGAGTGAATTATGATGTTACTGGTTAGTATGATTGAGGAGAGTATTCGAGAGTGGAGTCGAGCAGAGTTCGAGGTAGACCTTTGACCTTTGTTGGAAAGCTAAACTTTCTCAACAAATTGCCCCAGTTCACTGCTTAGATAAAGTTCCACGTTGTGCTAAAGCTCCTGCAGAACTCAAACTTGACAAAACAGTTAATAATATTAAACATAAAACATGGTGCGATAAACACATGGAAATAACACCTCCTGGATGTGAATTTATGAAAATGCGGCCTTGCAAGCCGAAATAATTTAATGAGATAAAATCTTGCAAAGTAAAAAAAAAAAAGAAAAAAAAAAGGGGTTTAAGGCCGATGATTCATGAGGAATGGTGCTTTTCAGCGATGATTAATGAAAATGGGGCCTTAACCAAATAAATTATGGATATGAGGCTTTTAGCCAAATGATTTAAGAATGAGACTTTTTAAGCCTGGTGATTTATGAAAAAGAAGTCTTTGAAAGCAACGTAGTTTGGTAAAACATTTGTGCAGTATATTTGAAAGCATCTATGCAATCAACTGAAAGCATTTGTGCAATGCATTAGAAAAGCGATAAAGCCATGTAGGATTCCTTTTAAATAATTGAAAGTATTTGCGCATTTGAAAATATGCATTTGTGCGAAATATAAAGTATTTGAAAATATTTAGAAGCATTTGTGTAGTGCGTTTGAAAATAATTGAAGGTATTTGTGCAGTGCATTTGAAAATAGGCATTTGTGTGGTGCATTTGAAAATATTTGAAAGCATTTGTGCAGTGCGTTTAAAGTATTTGAAAGCATGCATGCTAAAAATCTGAAAGTATTTGTGCGATGCGTTTGAAAAATATCTCGAAGCAAATGTGCAGTGCGCTTGGAAATATCTGAAAACATTTGTGCAGTGCATTTAAAGGCATTTATGCAGAGCAAAATCATGTGCAATGTCTTATTAAATAATATTTGTTATCAACACATTTGAAATTTATAAAGCTTTACTTATAAGTTTTCGAATTATAAATTTATAAGTAAGTAATTCAAACCACTCGACATATAGTCCTTTCTATGCTATGGATGTTATTGACTTCTCAGCTTCTGGTAATCCTGATAAACCTGCACTCAAAGAAAAATTATAAGTTTTGGGGGAGGTTGATTCGCGTTGACTTTGAAGGTCTGGCTCTTCATACTTCTATCTTCCAGCTTTGCTTGGACTCATAACCTCCGTTCATTCTAAATCTTGGTTAAATGAATAACAAGAAAATAAATAAAAAGAAAATATTTGATTGAAAATCATATTTGAAAATAAGATAAAATTATATACGTATATATATCAATAAAGAATTTTACCGAACTTCAAATTGTGACATGTCATTAAACAAAGCGAACGTCCTTTATCTAAAGTCTTTCTTCTGTTGGATGATTCGATTGACCATATACTCTTCAAAATATCTTGATATCTTCTTACAATGATTCTCTTAAAAATTGTCCCAGTTTTTGTGAAAGAGATGCGTCGTCCTTTGGTCACGATAATACCGAACCTCCTATAGGATGCACACTATTCTATCAAGGCACCAAGCCAAACATAACCTAAGGATACAATCAAAATTGAAATAAAGGGGCCGAACCCTCCTCGGGTTTCCTACGTATCCAAATGGAATTAGGCCATACGTAGTTCGCTGTATACAAAGAAATGGAGAAATGAAAAAAAATTCTAATAAAGTGACGGAAGCCAATATAGGCCACCTACGTATCCCACCAAAGCTATCAGGCCAATCGTAGTTCATATTACATAGAAATGAAATTTTGCAAAATCTATTAAAAGACCAAATCCGATGTGGATTTCCTACGTATCCCACCATGGGAATCAGGTCAAGACGTAGTTCCAATACATGACAAAAAGATTACAAGAAAATGAAATAGAAACCTCTAGATGTAGTATCTCTTAACCGCATCTGCATTGATAACTTTTGGCCATATTTTACCATCCATTTCTGCTAGAATCAAAGCTCCTCCAGACAGTACTCGGAGAACCATGTAAGGTCCTTGCCAATTAGGTGCAAACTTTTCCTTAGCTTCATCTTGGTGCGGGAATATTCGCTTCAGCACCAACTATATCGGTTCAAACTGTCTCAATCTTACTTTCTTGTTGAAAGCTTTAGCCATCCTGTGTTGATAAAGTTGTCCGTGACAAACTGCATTCATTCTTTTTTCATCAATGAGCATCAATTGTTCATACCGGTTTTGCGTCCACTTGGCATCACTTAACTCAGCTTCTTGGATGATCCTCAGAGATGGTATCTCAACTTCCATTGGTAACACTGCTTCTGTTCCATAAACCAAAAGATAAGGTGTTGCCCCAGTCGAAGTCTTGATTATGGTGCGGTAGCCAAGAAGGGCAAAGGACAAACTCTCATGCCAATGCTTGTAGTTATTAGTCATTTTCCGCAGTATCCTCTTGATATTTTTGTTGGCGGCCTCAACTGCTCCATTCATCTGAGGTTGATAAGGAGTGGAATTGCGATGAATAATTTTGAACTTCTCGCATATCTCATGCATCAAGCCACTATTGAGATTAGCTCCATTATTTGTAATAATTGACTCGGGGATCCCAAATCTACAAATGATGTTATTGCGAACAAAATCTATCACCACCTTCTTTGTCACAGACTTGTATGAAGATGCTTCTACCCACTTTGTGAAGTAATCAATAGCTACCAGAATGAACCTGTGTCCATTTGAGGCGGTTGGCTCAATAGGGCCAATAACATCCATGCCCCAAGCTGCAAAGGGCCAATGAGAACTCGTCACATTTAGCTCATTTGGTGGAACTCGAATCAAATCACCATGAATCTGACATTGATGACATTTTCTCACAAAACGGATGCAGTCTGTTTCCATTGTCATCCAAAAATATCCAGCTCGTAGAATCTTCTTTGCCAAAGTGAAACCATTCATGTGTGGCCCACATGTACCTCCATGTATTTCTTCAATCAACTTGCTTGCCTCTTGAGAGTTAACACATCTTATCAATCCCAAATCTGGAGTCCTCCTATAAAGGATTTCTCCACTAAGGAAAAAGTGATTTGCGAGTCTCCGAAGTGTCCTCTTTTGAACATTGTTTACCCCTTCTGGATAGTCTCCTTCTTTGAGATACCTCTTAATGTCATAGTACCAAGGTTCTCCATCCTGTTCTTCGTCTACATGGAAACAATAGGCTGGCTGATCCTGCACATTGACCTTGATTGGATCTATGTAGTTCTTGTCTGGATGTTAAATCATAGAAGCAAGGGTTGCCAACGCATCTGCAAACTCGTTCTGAGCTCGAGGAATATGCTTGAATTCTATCTTGACAAATTTCTTGCACAATTCTTTCACACACAACAAATATGGAAGTATCTTCACATTCTTGGTGCTCCATTCGCCTTGAACCTGATGAATCAATAAGTCGGAATCACCTATAACCAACAATTCTTGTATGTTCATGTCAACAGCCATCCTAAGCCCAAGAATACAAGCCTCGTACTCCGCCATACTATTTGTGCATAAGAATCTGAACTTTGTTGAGATAGGATAATGTTGACCTGATTCTGAAATCAACACTGCTCCAGCACCGACTCCTTTAGAATTCGCAGCACCATCAAAAAACATTCTCCACCCGGGATATTCTTCGAAAATATCCTCTCCAATAAATAAAACCTCTTCATTAGGGAAATAAGTATTAAGAGGCATGTACTCTTCATCCACAGGATTTTCAGCGAGATGATCAGCTAGCGCTTGTCCTTTGATGGCCTTTTGAGTGACATAAACAATGTCGAATTCATATAGCAAAATTTGCCACTTCGCCAACCTTCCAGTGGGCATAGGCTTCTGAAATATATACTTGAGTGGATCCATCCTTGAGATGAGAAAAGTGGTATATGCACATAAATAATGTCTTAAATTTTGTGCAACCCAAGTCAAAGCACAACAAGTGCGCTCCAATAAAGTATACCGAGCTTCATAAGGTCTTAACTTTTTGCTTAAGTAATATATAGCTTGCTCCTTCTTTCGAGTTTCATCATGTTGTCCCAGCACACATCCAAATGCATTGTCAGACACTGACAAATATAACAACGGTCTTCCAGATTCTGGGGGCACCAAGACTGGTGGACTAGATAAATACTCCTTGATTCTGTCAAAAGCTTTCTGACAATTTTCCATCCATTTGGTTGCAGCATCTTTCCTCAGCAACTGGAAGATTGGCTCGCATATTACAGTGGATGGTGTAATGAATCGACTAATGTAATTGAGGCGACTAAGAAAACTCATTACATCCTTTCGACTCTTTGGAGGAGGCAAGTCTTGAATAGCCTTTATCTTTGAAGGATCCAGCTCTATCCCTTTCCTACTCACAATGAAACCCAACAGCTTTCCGGCAGGGACACCAAATGCACACTTTGCGGAATTTAACTTTAGATTGTACCACCTTAATCTGTCAAAGAACTTCTTTAAATCTGTTATATGATTTGAGCTCTTCCGTGACTTGATGATGACATCATCCACATAGACTTCAATCTCCTTATGGATCATATCATGAAATATGGTAGTCATAGCTCTCATATATATTGCCCCTGCATTCTTGAGTCCAAAAGGCATTACCCGATAACAATATACTCCCCAAGGCGTGATGAATGCGGTTTTCTCCGCGTCCTCGTCATCCATTAGAATCTGATGATATCCTACAAAGCAATCAACAAATGATTGCAACTCATGCTTTGCACAATTATCAATAAGTATGTGAATGTTTGGGAGAGGAAAATCATCCTTCGGGTTAGCCTTGTTGAGATCTCGATAATCTGTGCATACTCTAATTTTTCCATCTTTCTTTGGCACTGGTACTATGTTGACCAACCACGTGGGAAACTAACAAGGACAAAATTCAACTTAACTAAAAATTCTCAGGTAACACCTCTCCCCGGCAGTGGTGCCATTTTGATTTCACGTATTAGGACAATAATTATAGTTCAAGTGCCAACGATCGTGTGTAGTAATATAATCCAGCTAGTGAGTTGGGATCGAGTCCCAAGGGAGTGGTTTGCACTCAAGAATCACTAGAAAAGCATAAATATGCTCAAGTCAATCATAGCTAAAAATATTTATGAATAAAAGCATAATTCAAGTTTGGGGTGACACTAGTGTCAAATATCAAAAGGGGGGGGGGGTTTGTAGTCAACAAGCAACTAAAAATAACAAAATAATATGAAAATATGAATATGGAGACGGGATTATTGGGATGTGATAGGATTATGGAATAAGGTAAACAACCGGGTAATTGTAATTAATAGTAAACCGCTGCAAATAAGTGAAGAAGCTAGACTTTAGTGGGGGTGAACTTTCTCTCTAATAATTTACCCCACATCAAATTGGTTTCTCTCAACACCAATAAGCGGCAATGAAGCACAACCTTCGCTTTAGTCCATTCACTCTCTCGAGCTGAATGTGTGGGAAAGGGTTTAGGGATCACTCTCTCGAGCTGAACCCATGACAATCTAATATCCACAGACCATCGATTCAACAATTTTGGTTTTAAAACCTATCGCTCGAGCAAGCCAAAAACACGAAGTTAGGATTGTATTTGCAACTACAACCCATTAAATTCAATCACAATTACTGAACGAAATCACTTTTAAAAATCAAATAGACTATCAATTAGCAGTACCTTACAGTTGTTTCAACCCATAAACCCATAATCACACCCCAATAATTGGGGTTTTAGCTAGACATAGTAAAAAGATAGAAATTGATACCGAAATGCTTTTCCATCAATAAGGTACGATCAATATTGTCTTTACAAACATCTAAGATGAAGAATCTTCAACACCCACTTCCAATTTCTTAGAAATGGAAATCTTCAAATATTCAAAGCTAAGGAAAAATGTCTCTCAAATTCAGTTCTAAGTTCTAAATTTCAAAAACTGAATAGTATAATGATTCTTTACAAAATCTGATACTGAGCTAAAAAGTTAAACAAGTATTATAGTTGTCGAAACGTGTGCTACGAAGGTTCAGTCAGTGTAGTTAGTGGTGATCGCCGATTGGATTGGCGATCCGCCCTTTGTTCATTTGTATTGCCTTTTTGCTTGTGCCTTTAGCATCCTTGAGGTCCTATAACTTTCGGCGATAAGGCACTGCATTGGGGAACTGTTTGGCGACTCGCCGACTGCTCTTTTCTATCGCCGACTTGATATTCTCCTTTAGGGCTTGGTACACTGGAACATTAGGCGAGACCAAGGCCATTTGGCGACTCTCCCAATGGTTTAGGCGATCTTCAAGCCTTCTTTTCTTCGTTCTTTCAGCTATCTTATTCCTTTTTGCTCAATAGTGTCCATGCTTTGTCCCTAAGTTCAAAACCTTGAAATTGAAGGATTTACATCAGGTATTGAGACAAAATATGCATTTGAGGGCACTAAATCTATTAAAATAAAGCTCTAAATGAGTCCAAATCGTGGACTCACCAACACCCCAACTTAAACTTTTGCTCATCCTCAAGTAAAATTCAAGTTCAACAGTTCAAAAAGGATGTCTCAAATAGTGCTACACAAGATTCAATCATGAATGCATAGAAAAAGACTTAGCTTAGTCATGCAAATATCAATTATGCTCTCAAAGAGTCAAGTTGTGACTCACCAATATCAAAGAATCTCAAGCTCACAATACGTGCTTCAAATGCAAGTTTAAGCTCAACAAAGGTATTTAAATGCCATCACACAAAGAATGATTCCATATTCACAAACAATGGTTCAACAATTTAGAGTTTCGGAATCAAATGCAACGCTCACAATCACAAAGATGAACACAATGTATTAATTTCACTAATATGCTTTCCCGTATTTTCCAACCAACATTTTTTCCAGCTCACTCAAGATCAGAAAGGTCTTTTTAAGGCTTGAAACAGGGCTGAATGCAATGGTATGGTCATTTTGGCTCAGTGGATATAGTCCTCATGAAATGTGGTGTGAACAACACTTCCTTTCCTTTTCTTCATTTTATTATATTCGTGCTTACAAGTCATCCCATTATTCACTTTCCATGGACTGTTGGAAATCCCATTTCCTTTTGTATTTTCACAACTTTATTCCATAACTTTTTCATTCTTTTCTTCTTTTTCTCTTTTTTTTTTTTATGTATGGAGGGGTTCCATTTTTCTCAAAATTTGGTTAAAAAGGGGACTTTCTTGCACTCCTTGATTTACCTTCTCTTTTCACCACACCCCAACTTACGATTTTGACCTAAGTTGGCTATTCAAACAAACCACAATTCATGTGGATTATGGGTATTGGATCAAGAAATGTTATGTTTTCATCAAGTTTTTTCCAAGGAAAAGTTAAGGCTCAAAGGGTGCTCAAGTGGGGTTCACAAACTCACAAGGTAGGCCACAAAAGAGGTATAATGTCAAATTGTTTCACACTCTTTAAAGTTGCCTAAGATTATATCAAGAGTTCACATCACTTAGTCAGCCGGACCAACGGGGTAAATTCTAGGTGTCATCACCCATGGTTCACGGTAAGCTCATCATACAAGGCATTGACACCAAAGTCAAATAAGACTTCACACTTTCGCTAGTGTGCAATTTTCATCACAAGAGACTCAATTCGATACTTGGCTAATTACAACGAGATGCAAAGAGTTCACATATCAACTCTGCAACTTCACTTGGTCTCATCGTAGCCGCACATTCATTTTTGTTTGATTATGAGCACTATTCAAGTCATCGATATTGATAAAACCGATACTCAAATTTGCACAAGAACAACCACATTCAAAACAAACAAAAGGTGGCAATTTTTTTCGAAAGGGTCAAAAATCATTTATAATTAATAACACGGAGCCACAAGCTCAAATCTTCCACAAAAAGCAGTGTACAACATAATTTTAGCTCAAAACCCAAATATATAACCAAAACCAATTAGGTCACAACAAGTCACACAAAAGGTGGGCCTCACCCCTCCATAAATAAAATCATTTATCCTCAAATGCAAACAAAGAATATCCAAAAGTGAAATAAAGTAAGACAGAAGGTGGAAAGAGGGGTCTTGTCTATGCAATCGCTCCATCTGTCTGGGCATCAGTGCCCGGTGTAGTACTCTGGATCTGGGCATCAGTGTCCGGGGTCACCTCAGGAGGAACTGTGGTACCTGACCCACCAGGAGCTGCCACGGGTGTATCCAACACAAAGTTTTGCACAACTTCATAGAATCCCCGCTCCCATGAAGGAATAGAGGGACCTCGGGGAGTAGTCTCCCTATCAGAATTGGGCTTCTTTCCCTTACCTTTATCTCCAGGTGGAGGTTCTTGTGTTCCCTTCTTGGGAGGATTTGATCTCCCTTAATTTATTTTGAAATTTCGTGCTCTTATCTTTTGGGTTGGCATGATTCTCCCAACAACTTTCGATCTAGCCATGATTGAAAAGCATCGAGATAAGGTCAAGAAAATCTTCAAACCAAAGCATAGAAAATCTGTTGCAGACAGACTCACCGAACAAGTTGGCGAGTCGTTGAATTGCTTTGGCGAGCTAGATCAGGTTCGCCGAAAGGATTGGCATTAAAGCTATGGCAAGTTGGTGATGGGAAAGGCCTTTCGATGAATCACCGATAGATTGGTGAGCAAGGATGAACCCGCTGAAAGTTAGAGTGAAAAAAGAGATCAGGGGTGTAGACAAAAGGTGATCAAGAAGTCTTTCAGCGAGTCCCTGTGTGCCTTCGACGACCTCAGGCTTTTCGCCGAAAGTTACAGAGCCCAACAATACATTTAGCAAGAAATTGAAGGTGAGATGGGGAACTTCGGTGAACCGCCAAGTGGTTCGGCAACTCGACCTAGCTCGCCAAACGACCTAACATGCCTACTTTCAATCCAACTTCTCGAATTCAACCCCGAAACCCCTGAAAACAAAATCAAAGCCTGCACAACTCAAATGTAAGCAAGACCCATAACACCCATTGCCTCGGGATACTCAGACTTCTCCCAATTTTGCCAAATTTGGTCAATTGACGACTTTTGCCCTTAAGAATGATGTTATCCATTCTATCATTGGATAAATTATGTCTTTGGCACAAATACGAGCTACTCCAACTTAACCCAACCAAACTAAACAACATTCAAGCACAAACCCACAAAAATTAAATCATGTCAGCGCACAAGAATATGAGATTTCAACAATCAAAATAATGCGGGCCAGATTATCAACTTAAAATAGGCATTAAATCATTCTAATACTATCAGAGAGGCCCAAAACATGACAATACAATAATATCATTGCAAATGAGTACAAATTTGATAAAAATAAACTCGAGGTTCGAAAAGCCAACCTTTTATGCTGATTAAAACAAGATTAAAATGCTAAGCGGTAAAGTAATACAAATCTGAGCACCAATCAACAACTCAAATATAGTAATAAAGCAAGAAATATAGAAAATATTGAATGGGTGTGAGTTTGTGAAGATTAGAAAGTGAAAGAATTTGAAACTTTCGAACCTTTGGCCTTAAAACCGTCCAGTTCTCGCACAGTCCGTGATGTTAGTCATGGTCACCGATCCCCTCGGTGATTCGCCAAGTAGATACTTTCCTCACCCAGTTTAACAGGAACTCTAGTTAAACTGGGGGTCTAAATGGCAGACTAGATCGAGTTCGCCAACCTAGTCGGTGATTCGCCAATAATTTCTTGGCCTCACCGAGTTTTACAGACTCTAGTATAAAACTTTCTTGAGTCCAACGATAGTTGGGGTCGGGGTCGCCAACCTCTCTGGCGGTGCGCCAATGGAGCTTTTGCTCGCCAACCTGACCTTTTCAACAACTTTCCCACTTCGACCTACACAAACAACATACCATTATTTCTTAAAGCAAAAATAGAGCGATAAGATGTCTTGGGTTGTCTCCCAAGTAGTGCCTTAGATTACGTCGTGGCACGATGCAAGTCCAATCTCAAACCTCATTTTTGGGGTCTGCCATAGTATCACTAGGGGACCCCTCTTGTTTGTTTGGGTGGAGATGAGGCCTTACATGATCCATGAGGTTTTAAATTAGCTGGATAGATCTGGAGTGAGGGCCAATTATCTGATTTAGTACTTCGATATTCTTCCACATCTATTTTAGCACTCTATCATGCTCATTTACCTTTTGGAGAATGATTGAGAGCATTCCATCCACACGTTTACGCTCATCATCCTTAGGTCTTCTTTGCTCATAAGGAGGGATGTATCTATCCTTCCTTTTGCAATGGACTTCAATCTCCATTATCGTTTTGGCCACATCATCCAACTGATTTATCAGTGCAACCAACATGAAGTCCCTCTCCACTTCTTGGTTTGTTTTAGCCATCTGATCAAGGAATTGGGCTGCTATCACATAGGGTTGTTGTGCAATACCACCCAGGATGAGTTGATCAGCCAACACCTTGTTCTCGGGACCAAGACTTTTGTAAAAACATTCCTGGAGGACTACATCGGGAATTTCATGAGTTGGGCATTGAACCAGTAGTGCTTTAAACCTTAGCCACGACTCATGAATCTGTTTACCTTCCAATTGTTTGAAGGTCAGGATGCGATCCCTGAACATCATCACTTCTAGCAGAGAAAAATCCACTTGTTCGCAATTACTGCCCAACATGCTCACCTCCTCTATTTAAAAAAAAAAGCACACAAAACAAAACTAACAATTAAGTAAGTATTACTATAACTGACAAGAACAAAATTCAACTTAACTAAAAATTCTCAAGTAACACCACTCCCCAGCAATGACGCCATTTTATTTTCACGTATCAAGACACTACTTCCCATTCACGTGCCAATGATCGTGAGTAGTAATATAACTTAACTAGTGAGTTGGGGTCGAGTCCCAAGGGAGTGGTTCATTCTCAAGAATCAATAGAAAAGCATAAACATACTCAAGTCAATCATAGCTAAAAATATTTACGAACAAAAGCATAATTCAAGTTTGGGGTGACATGAGTGTCAAATATCAAAAGGGGGGGGGGGCTTGTAGTCAACAAGCAACTAAAAACAACAAAATAATATAAAAATACAAATATGGAGACAAAATTCTTGGGATTGATAGGATTATGGGATAAGGTAAACAATTGGGTAATTGTATTTAATATTAAACGACTGCATATCGGTGAATAAGCTAGACTTTAGTGGGGGTGAACTTTCTCTTGAACAATTTATCCCAAATTGAATTGGTTTCTCTCGAACACCAATAAGCGAAAATGAAGCACAACTTTTGGTTTAGTCCATTCACTCTCTCGAGCAGAATGTGTGGAAAAAGGTTTAGGGTTCACTCTCTCGAGCTGAACCCATGACAACCCAATATCCACAGACGATCGATTCAGCAATTTTGGTTTTATAGCCTCTCTCTCGAGCAAGCCAAAAACACAAAGTTAGGATTGTATTTGCAACTATAACCCATTAAATTCAACCACAATTACTGAACAAAATCACTTCTAAATAACAAATAGACTATCAATTAGCAATACCCAATAGTTAATTCAACCCATAATCACATATTCACACCCCAAGAATTGGGGTTTTAGCTAGACATAGTAAAAAGATAGAAATTGATACCAAAACGTGTTTCCATAAACTAGGTACGATTAATATTGTCTTTACAAACGTCTAAGATGAATTGTCTTCAACACCCACTTCTAATTTCTTAGAAATGGAAATCTTCATATCTTCAATGCTAAGGAAAAATGTCTCTCAAACTTAGTTCTAAGATCTAAACTTCAAAAACTAAATAATACTATGATTCCCTACAAAATCTGATACTAAGCTAAAAATTTAAACAAGTGTTTATAATTGTCAAAAAGTGTGTTGCGTAGGTTCAGTTGACGCAGTTAGTTGGGATCGCCAATCCACTTGGTGATCCTCCCTTTGGTCATTTGTATCGCCTTTTTGCTTTTGCCTTCAGTATCCTTGAGGTACTGTAACTTTAAGCTATAAGGCACTGCCTCACGGAACTGTTTGACGACTCGCCGACTGCTTTTTCTATCATCGACTTGATTTTCTCCTTCAGGGCTTGGTACACTGGAACATTAGGCGAGACCAAGGCCATTAGGCGACTTGCCCAATGGTTTAGGAGATCCTCAAGCCTTCTTTTCTTCGTTCTTTCAGCTGCCTTGTTCCTTTTTGCTCAATAATGTCCATGCTTTGTCCCTAAGTTCAAATAAAGCCCTAAATGAGTCCAAATCATGAACTCATTAAGGATTGTGTTGCAAATCCTTAAGGACCAACAACTCTTTGCAAAGTTGAGTAAATGTGAGTTTTGATTTAGGTAAGTGGCTTTTCTTGGTCATATTATTTCTGAGAAAGGTATTGAGGTAGATCCTAAGAAAATGGACGCGGTCAAGAGTTTTCCTAGACCTCTATCCCCTTCGGATATCAGAAGCTTCTTGGGTTTAGATGGTACTACAAAAGGTTTGTTGAGGGGTTTTCTTCTATTGCCTCTCCATTGGCGACATTGATAAAAAATAAATCCAAATTCTTATGGTCGGAAACATGTGAAAAGAGTTATCAAGAATTGAAGGATAGACTTACTTTCGCTCCGGTGTTGACTTTACCGGAAGGAACTGATGGTTTTTTGGTTTATTGAGATGTCCCAAGAATTGGGTTAGGATATGTCCTTATGCAAAATGAGAAGGTTATTGCATTTGCCTCAAGAAAACTTAAGATTCATGTGAACAATTATCCTACATATGATCTTGAGTTAGTGGCAGTTGTGTTTTTTCTTAAGTTTTGGAGGAATTATTTTGATGGTGTTCATGTCGATGTATTTACTGACCACAAAAGTTTGTAATATTTATTTAATCAGAAGGATCTAGATCATCGCTAGAGGAGGTTGCTTGAGTTACTGAAGGATTACGATATGAGTGTTCTCTATCACACGTGTAAGGCAAATACGGTGGAGGATGCTCTTAGTAGTTTATCTATGTGTAGTGTTGCTCATATTGAGGATGATAAAAAAGAGTTAGTTCGATATGTGCATTGATTGGCCTGGTTGGGTGTTCAGTTAGTGGACTCTACCAAAGGTCGTGTTATGGTTCATAATGTTCAGAATCTCCTTTTGTGGCAAATGTAAAAGCTAAGCAAGGTCTTGATCCAACTTTGGTTGAATTGAAAGAAGCGTTGCTTAAAAAGTTCGTAGAGGCTTTATCCTAAGAGGGAGATGGTGTGCTTTGATATCTCGTTTGTGTGTTCCCAATGTAGATAACTTGATAAAGCAGATCTTATCAAAAACCCATAATTCTTGATACTCCATTCACCTAGGAGCCACAAAGATGTACCATGATTTGTGTGAGATCTATTGGTGGAATGGGATGAAGAAGGATATTGCAGAATTTCTGGCCAAGTGTCCAAATTATCAACAAGTGAAAGTTGAACATCAAAGGCTGGGAGGTTTGACCCAAGATATTAGCAGTCCTACTTGGAAGTGGGAAGATTTGAATATGGATTTCATTGTTGGTTTACCACGCACACGACAACAACATGAATTGATTTGAGTAATAGTAGATCGGATGATGAAATTGGCTCATTTTATTTCCGTCAAGTTTTCTTATTCAGTAGAGGACTATGCCAAGTTGTCTTTGAGGGAAATGGTAAGGTTGCATGGAGTGACCCTATCCATTATCTCCGACCGTGGTACCAAATTCACTTCTCAGTTTTGGAAATCATTCCAAAAGGGTCTTAGTACTCGTGTTAAGCTTAGTACGACCTTTCATCCATAAACTGATGGGTAAGTGGAGCGTACTATCCAGACTTTGGAAGATATGTTGAGGGCATGCGTAATTGACTTCGAGGGTAATTGGGTTGATCACTTACCTTTGATTGAGTTTGCATACAACAATAATGATTATTCAAGTATTGACATGGATCCATTTGGGGCTTTATATGGTAGTAGCTGTAGGTCTCCTATAGAATGGTTGGAAGTGGGTGAAGGTTCCTTGATAGGTCCAAAATTGGTACTGAGGCTATGGATAAAGTTTGGGTCATTAGAGAAAGGTTGAAAATGGCACAAAGTTGACAAAAGTCCTATGCCGATGTTAGAAGAAGAAATCTTGAGTTTGATGTGAATGATTGGGTCTACTTGAAAATTTCACCCATGAAGGGTGTAATGAGGTTTGGTAAGAAAGGGAAGCTCAGTCCCTGCTATGTGGGCCTATATAAGATTTTACGACATATTGGCAAAGTTGCTTATGAGCTTGAACTGTCTTATGATTTTGCATCAGTACATCCAGTTCTCCATGTCTCGTTGTTGATGAAATGTGTTGGTGATCCAAAATTTATAGTTCCCTAAGAAGGTTTGGAAGTTAAGGAGAAGTTTTCCTATGAGGAAGTTCGGGTTGAGATTTTATACCGACAAGTTAAGAAGTTGAGGAACAAAGAAATTGGTTCCGTGAAGGTTCTTTGGAGGAATCAACTAGTTGAGGGTGCTACTTGGGAGGCCAAGGCCGATATGATATCCAGTTATCCTCATCTATTTCCTTCTGTCCCTACTCTAGCGTGAGGTATTAAGTTCCTCATAGTTTACTCTTTGCTTTCATGTGTCTTTGATATTCCCATGATTTTCTCATTTATGTATGTTCATTTTTACTACAAAGTGTAGGTTCCGAATCTTAAGGTGATTGGTGTAAAGCTTGGATTGTCTATTCTCTAACCTAGTGGTGAGTCCTCAAGATTCGGGGACATATGAGAGTCTTTAGTAGTTTCTTTCATATCATTTTACATTTCAGACTATATTAAAGGGCTGTGAACCTATCTTTGTTTCAAGTTGTATTAGATGGCCATGTGAGACAAGTTAGACTTCCGCTGTTTGTTTTTAACTAAAGTTTTCAATTGTATGGATTAAAAGTTTTAAATTATGTACCATTTTTCATATGTCTTATGTTATGAATGATATGAGGCTTGTATGAGGCTTTTCGGAGTCTTGTACGCCGTGTCACGTCCGGGGTGTAGGCTCGGGTCATGACAAACATGGTATCAGAGCACAAGATGTTGGGATGGTTTTTAGGATGATGTCTCATAAGCCACGTCTAGTAGAGTTTTCTTCATAGTGTGAAGCGCTCCACATTTATGAATGAAATAAGATGTTATAAAACTTCACTTCTTTCATTACTCCAAGTCATGCCATAGAGTTTAACACTATAAGATCTCTCTCCTATTCCTTATCCGATGGTTTTCAAGATGCGACTACTCGAAGGGCTAATGCTACATGAATAGAGGGAGAAAAGGTTAGTGGTGATGCTAATTGTGGCAATGTGGCTGGATAGAACTTGATGTGATAGCTTTAGATGAAATCCTTTGGTATAGATGGGTTTCTTTATAGTTATGGGTGGTTGTTGGTAAAAAGTCATGATGAGTTTTGAGGTATGTTGAAAGATTTGACGAATAGGTGTTTTAGAAATGCCTAGACGTGTTGAGAGAGTAGACTCCTATAAGAATGGTAGAAGTGTAATTCACCTTGGCTTAGAATCAGCTTGTGTGATGGGTGTGAAGGCTTAGTGATGACTTGCTCCGGCCTTAAAATTGAAAGAAGTGATGCTTAAAAGAGTTTGCATAGGCTTGCTCCCAAGGGGGAGATAATGTGCTTAGATATCAAGGACGTTGAGTATCCTTGATGTTCATGAGTTAGGTTTACTTGAAATTCTCACATTATGAGGTGTAGTGATTTTGAGAAGTTTAGACTCGGTTTGGTAGACTCATATGAGACCTTGAGTGATGTTGGTAAGGTTGTTTGTGAGCAAGAGTTGCTTAATGAGAACCTCCCTAGTTTAGAAGTACCGGTTGGGATCTTAGACCGGAAAGTTAAGAAATAGAAATGTAAGGAAGTTGTTTTCATGAAAATGTTGAGGAGTAGTATTTTAGTAAGGGTTTTAGTGAGAAAGCTACTTAGGAGGCCAAGGGCCAATGAGAAATTCCGATGTCCTCATTCTCTTACTTCTATTCCTATTCAAGCTTGAGACCAAGAGTTCCATATGGCTTGTTTCATGTTTTGGAGTCATGTGTGAGTATGTGTTTCCATGGTCTCCTTATGTTATGTATGTTCTTGATGAATTCATGTTTAAATGAAAAAAATGAGTTTTTATGATTTATGTTCCACGGGTTGATGTGCATTTAGTATGAGTTGTCTATATGCTTCATGAGGTGAATTGTTGAACATGCTTAAATGTGCTTTTGAGAGTAATTGTATAGTTTGCTTCATGATGTTGTGATGAGTATGATTTGAGTTGGAGAATGTAATTCCTCCAATGAAATGAGAAATGTGGAAGTTTTCATGCATATTGAGTTTGTATATGTAGTTCCTACTTTCTTGTGTTGCATGGAGTATGTTTGAGATGGAGTTGATGTTTCCTCCTAGTTTTGTGCATTGGTTATGATATTTCATGCATGATGTGCCGCTAGTCTTGAGTCTTTAATTCCATAAAGTGTTTAAAGTGTCATTCGAGGACGAGTGTTCCCAAGGGGGAGATAATGTAACGACTTGGAAAACTAGTAGGTGAAACTAGAGCCTTACGAGTGTGTTATTGAGTTTGATGTGGAGTTTTATGTTGAAAAATGGGTTCCCGAGTTTAGGTTGAGGGATTAAACGTCAAGGTACGACTCACCAAGGACCAACCAAGGGGTCCTTGAGGAGGACCCTAAAGCCTAACCCCAAGGCTGCCCCAAGAACCAAAAAGCTGTCAAAAATCTTAGGACCTATGGATGGGACCTACGCCCCGTAGGTCCATCCACTCCTCGTAGGGGAGGTCCGTAGGTCAAGTCCCTAGATGAGGAGTTGCTGAACCAAACCACGGACCTGTGGGTCAGGGGCATAGACTGCACCTGGGAATCTGCCTAGGCTCGGCCAAAGGAGGGTCAACTTAGTAAATTTCTAGGGTTGTTAGTTAATTTGGGGGTCGGTTTATTTTGATTATTTAGAGTTATTTAAGGCTTTTAAACTATTAACGACCCCTTTACAACTCATAATTCCCAAAACACAAAATAGAAACCACCTCATTTCCAAAATAATTCTCTCTCTAGAAACCTCCATTGGAGAAGAAGAAGTCAAGGTTTGGAGTTCAAGAGTTCATCTTCTCTCTTTAATTTTGTGAGGAATATTCAATTAAGGTATGGTAGTTTTGATTCATGGTTAACTTTCTATCCATGAAGTCCCCAAATCTTCAAATTCAAAGTTGGAATTTCTCCAAAACTAAGGGTTTTCATTCTAAGTCATGGATTCTTTCTCAAAACGTTTTCAATGGTTCAGTTATCATATATTAAGATTGAATTGTTGTTTTATGGTGATTTTAAAGATAAAATCCCCCATGAATCCATGGTTTTCCCATAACCATAATTTATGACTTTGAGATGGGTGAATTGTAGTAAGATGAATGTTATGTAATTGATCTTGGAATGCTTTAGTTACTTGAATTATGTCATTATCATGCCTAAATTGTAGCAATTCTAGGTGTGTTGGTGAATTGTGATTCATGGCCTTGAAGGGCAAATTATGAAAAATGTTGTATAATCATGATTATATGTATATGCTTTGTGATTTCAATGAAAGTAATGTGATCATGTCTATAATGCAATTGTGTTATTGAAAGGTTTTTCTCAATTATACACTTATGAATGATGATGAAATACATGAAAGGTTTCTTCAATGTAATGACATATCTTGAATTGGTAGGCTTAGGGTATCCTCTTCTTATGTAAATGAAAGTAATGTTGAATGATGCATCTTGAATTGGTAGGCTTAGGCATCCTCTTCTTGTGTAACTAATGTATCTTGTCTTAACTAACAATGAATCGGTAGACCTAATGGTGGTAGCCCTTTCATAAATGATTAATGAAGTATTCTAGGCTCTGTTTTGAATCGGTAGACCTAATGGTGGCAGCCCTTGCATGATGTGTCTATGAACTATTCTAGTGATGTGTCTTGGATCGGTAGGGTAATGGCACCCTTCCATACATGATAATAATGAACCTTGGATCGGTAGGCTTATGACACCCTTCCATAAATGATAATGATGAACCTTGAATTGGTAGGCTTATGGCACACTTTCATGAGGATTCAATGAGCTATCCTAATGTACCTTGAATCGGTAGGCTTATGACACCCTTTCATGTGTTAAATAATGTACCTTGAATCGGTAGGCTTGTGGCACCCTTTCATGTATGATAATGTTAAAGCAATGAAATACTCTATGAGAATATAAGCTTAGCACCGAGTGGATATGGTAAGATGGAAGCTCTCCCCATGTTTAGGCTGGGTTTCAATGAACATCTTTCTTATCCCATAACTATGTGCCCACGTAGGTTATTAGCTAGTGGATCTACCTAAGCTAAAATGTTACCGGTCCTACCTTAGGCAAGAAGACTAACCCTTTACGGTGTGGGATAGACACCGGATTCCATGGTTTGCTCACATGGTCTATGTCAGTTAATGCTTATTCCCATCATGTGAGATATGTGCTATGGCTACTCAAGAGGTTTTGTGAAGTGTGGGTGGTAGTATGGGATGCCATTCATGCATTGCATTAGTAGGCTTTGAGACGGCTATGGTGTGATTCTCTAATGTCCTAATGTCTAATGAAATGAATGTGCTCATAATGAAGCTATTGAGAATGTTGACCTAAAGGCTTAATGTAATGATGGATTCTTAACTTGGAAATGTTATTATGAGTTACTTTCGTTGTCATGACTTATTAAATGTGAATGTTCCTTATGTATGAGTATTGTTTAGAGATGAGAAGGAAGAATGGTAAGTTTATCTATGGTGGCCTTAAAGTGGTAATTAGTATGAATGGTATTATGGGATGCCATTCTTACATTGCACAAGTATAGCTTAGGGTTACTTAAGATGATGTCTCTAATGTGTTGTAATGACTTATATGAGGATTATACTTGTATCTTATGCCTTTTATACTAAAGTTCATGATGTTTTTCAAAATTGACATATAGCATAGTTTTCAACCAAAATGTCTTTTTTAAACATGATATTTGCATGGCTATCATACTTAGTACTTTTTTTTGCTAACCTATATTTCTTCTATTTTTACTACAAAGTGTAGGTTTTGGATCTTAAGGTGATTAGAGTAAAGCTTGGATTGTCTATTCTCTAAACTAGTGGTGAGTCCTCAAGATTCGAGGACATATGAGTCTTTAGTAGTTTATTTCATATCATTTTACGTTTCAGACTATGTTAAAGGGCTGTGACCCTATCTTTGTTTCAAGTTGTGTTAGATGGCCATGTGAGACAAGTTAGACTTCCGCTGTTTGTTTTTAACTAAAGTTTCTGATTGTATGAATTAAAAGTTTAAATTCCGTACCATTTTTCATATGTCTTATGTTGTGAATGCAATGAGGCTTGTATGAGGCTTTTTGAAGTCTTGTACATTGTGTCACGTTCAGGGTGTAGGCTCAGGTTGTGACACCACTAATTAGGTGAAGACCCTAAAGGCTGTAATTGCTGAGTTGAGGAAGGATGTGGACCAGATGAGGTACACAGACATGTCTATGATTTTTGGGACTGTGGAGATCCCTGATATGCCAGCTGACTCGGATGTGCCTCCGGCTACCACCAGAGATGAGGTTCGAGCTGATGAAGTGGCTGTTGCAGAGTCCGAAGCTGAGACTGATAAGGAGCAGCTCGGTGTCCATGAGGAGACTACATATGAGGGTCTTACAGAGGTTGATGAGGCCATGGTGCATTAAGTCATGCAAATTTCATTAGTAGATACATCCATGGCGGGCTCTAGTAGAGCAAGTGTTGCTGTTACACCGGGCATAAATGCCAAGGATCAAAGTGTTGCACTGGGCATGATTCCCTGACAGATGGAGTGACTGTGTAGATAGGATTCTTCTTTACCTCCCTCTCTGTCATTTTTATTTACTTTTGATTTTGGTTGTTGCATTTTAGGAAAACTGCTTTTTGTTTGTGGTGGGGTGATGTATTTCCATACCTACCTCTTGTTGGCTATATTTTGTATATATATTTGGTTTTTATGTTTTAAATCATGTGTTGATTCTATCTTGTGGATGTTTGAGCTTTTGGCTCATTGTTATGAATGAAAATGGTTTTTGACCCATCTAAATTTTTTTTCCACCTTGTGTTGTGTTTGAATGTGGTTGTTCTTGTGCAAATTTGAGTATCAATTATGATCAATACCGATGACTTGAATAGTGCACTTAATAGAACAAAAATGAATGTGCGGCTACGATGAGGCCAAATGAAGTTGCATAGACAATATGTTGACTTTTTCCATCTCGTTGTGACTTGCCGGTAATAGGATAGAGTCTCTTGTGATGAACATTGCACACTAGCAAAAGTGTGGAGTCTCTTTTGACATTGGTGCCAATGCCTTGTGTGATGAGCTTACTGTAAACCTTGTGTGATGACACCTAGAATTTGCCCCGTTGGTCAGGTTGACTAAGTGAGGAAAGCTCTTGAAATGATCTTAGGCAACAATTTTGAGGAGTGAAACAATTTGACAATATACCTCTTTTTGAGGCCAACCTTGTGAGATGTGTGAACTTTGCTTGAACCCCTTTGAGCCTTATCCTTTTCTTGGAAGAAACTTGATGAAATTTTGACCCCTGTTTGTCCATTCATCCATAATCCTCATGAAGTGTGGTTTGTTTAAATAGCCAACTTAGGCCAAAATCCTAAGTTGGGGGTGTGGTGAAAAGAAAAGGTAAATCAAGAATGTTAAGAATTCCCCTTTGAACCATGGTCTTGAAAAAGATTGAACCCCTCCATATATAAAAAAAAGAGAAAGAAAAGAAGAAAGCAAAAGAAAAAGACTGAAAAAGTTGTGAAAAAAATGGGGTGTCTGGTATTCCATTGAAAGTTGAATAAAGGGGTAAATCTTGAGCATGATTAAAATGATGAAGAAAAGGAAGAAAGTGATGTTCAGACCAAATTTCATGAGGGTAGCAACCACTGAGCCTAAATGACCATACTTTTACACTCTTCCCCATTACAAGACATGAAAAGACCTATTTGATCTTGAGTGAGCTGAAATGGTTGTTGATTGGAAAATAAGGGCAAATCTATGGGTGAAGTCATGTATGTGTTCATCTTTATGAGCATGAGTGAATCTGGAATCATCTTTGTTGTGAGGGCATTTGAGTACCTTTGTTGAGCTTGAACTTGCATTTGAAGCAAGTATTGTGAACTTGAGCATCCTTGATAATGGAGAGTCACAATTTTAATCTTTGAGTGTACAATTGGTCCTTGCATGAGTAAGTTGAGTCTTGTTGTGTGCATTCATGATTGAGTCTTATGTAGCACTGTTTGAGACATCCTTTTTGAACTCCTGAACTTGAGTTTTACTTGAGGACAAGGAAAAGTTCATGTTGGGGGTGTTGATGAGTCCGAGATTTGGACTCATTTACGACTTTGTTTATATAGATTTAGTGTCCTCAAACGCTTAATTTGTGCCAATAACTGATGTTAAATCCTTGATTTTCAGGAATATGGGTTGAGGAACAAAGCAAGGACACTAACATGTAAAATGGAACAAAGCAGGCTGATGAAATGAAGATCGCCAAGAGCACTCGACGTGTCGCCGAGTGGCTCATTAGACCACCTAAAGTTCTGGTGTGCCAATCCATGAAGTAAAGAACCAAGTTGGCGATGAAAAAGAGTAGTTGGCGGATCACCGAGTGATTCTGGAAGCCAAGATAGATTGCCCAAAGTTATAGACCTTGAGGATGCTGAATGCCAAGGCAAAAAGGCGATGGAAAAGACCAAAGGGCGGCTCACCGAGTGGTTCGGCGAGCCCGACTTACTTCGCCGATTGATTCTTCGCAGAACATTTTTGGCGACTATAAATACGTTTTGGAACATTTAGTTTAGTATCAAATAATCTTTAGAACAAATTAGTATTAAGTTCTGAGCATCTGCAGACAGTTATCTCTAGTTTACCTTAGCTTTGAATTATTGAAGTTATTCACTTTTGAGAAAATGGAAGTGGTTCTTTGAGATTTATCAAATTGGAGCATTGTAAGGACTAAATGACTCTTACCTAGTTGATGGATAATCAATTTGGTAACTGTTTTTATGTTTTTATGATGTCTAGCTAAAACT
Organism: Solanum boliviense; assembly: GCA_029582625.1. NCBI lineage: Eukaryota > Viridiplantae > Streptophyta > Magnoliopsida > Solanales > Solanaceae > Solanum > Solanum boliviense. The sequence continues at coordinate 112,331 of JAJOOJ010001071.1, read as the reverse complement.
CCAATTCTTGGGGTGTGATCATGTGATTATGGGTTGATTTAGTTTATGGGTATTGCTAATTTTTAGTTTAAATGCTATTTTAAAGTGAGTTTAATCATTAATTGTGGTTTAATTTAAGAATTGTAGTTGCAAATGCAGTTCTATGTTTGTGTTCGTGGCTTGCTTGAGAGAGAGGTTTTGGAACTATGATTAATGATTGATGGTTTGTATGTATTGGGTTGAATTGGGTTCAGCTCAAGAGAGTGAATCCTAAAACCAATCCCACACATTCAGCTCGAGAGAGTGAATGGATTAAGGTATGGGCTACTATTATTTTTTCATGCTTGTTAATGTTCTAGAGAAATCGGTTGATTCAGGGTAAATTATTCGAGAGAAAATTTACCTCCCTTATAGCCTAGCCTACTCACTAATATCTAGCTATTTTCTAATAATTGCAATTACCCATATGTCTATAATAGCCTATAATCAATCATATCCCAAGAATCCGTCTCAATATTGGTAATTCTTATTGTTTGTGACTGCTATTTGTAGTTGATAATCAAAACCAAAACCCCCATTTGACATTCATGTCAACCCTTGATTTGAATGATGTCTTTATTCGATAATTTTTATTCCTATAACTGATTTGACTGCAATAATACTTCCCAATTGAATCTGAAACATGTACCGCTCACTATGGGATTCGACTCCAACTCATTTAGTTGCATTTTATACTAATTTACGATCGTTGAACACCTAGAATTAGATGAGGTGTGCTTGAAACATTAAATCAGTTATACATGAGGACTTTAGGGCTAATCTTCAAGTGTTGGCTTACGCCGTGATGGCTGAAGCCAATGTAGAGGTTGTAGCTCCGATGAATCCTAATGTGAATTCGACGGCTTCAAGAGTGAGAGATTTTGCTAGATTGAGGGGCCCCCCCCCCATGGAATTTTATGGCTCCATAGTGGAAGAGGATTCTCAAAGCTTTATCGATGAGGTCTATAAGGTACTTGCTATTATGGGGGTGACTTTGGAAGAGAATGCATAGTTACCCGCTTACCAATTGAAAGATGTTGCTCAAGTGTGGTATGATCAATAGAAGGGTAAGAGACCGGTATGAGTGGGTCCCGTAGAGTGGGAAATGTTTAAATTGATGTTCCTTAATATATTCTTTCCCCTAGAGTTGACGGAATCAAAGGTGCAAGAGTTCATTAACCTTCATCAAGGAAGTATGAGTGTGGAAGAGTATGCCCTAAAGTTCACCCAACTATCCAAGTATGCTCCAACTATGGTGGCGAATTAAAGGGCTAAGATGAGTAGGTTTATGTCGGGAGTGTCTGACTTGGTTGAAAAAGAGTGGTGTATGTCGATGCTCCTCCATGACATGGTTATCTCAAGGCTCATGGTGTATGCTCAACAAATTGAGGAATCAAGACTCAAGGAAAATGATAGGGAGGTGAAAAGAGCTAGGACCGGTGTGGGAACTTCTCCAATGCTAAATCTGATGGACAAGGTTGACCAAGGTTTAAACAAAGGTTTTCCAACCAAGGTTCCTCTAGTTCTCCCCCAAGTGTCAACAAAGATAGATCCTTTAACACTAAACCTCAAGGAGGTAATGGTAGTGGCTCTTTTGTGGCTAGGCCTATTTGAGCAAAATGTGGGAGAAAACATGATGGTAAGTGACTAGTGGGAACGGATGGTTCCTTTAGTTATGGAAAGGGTGGCAACAAGATGAGAGATTTCCCGATGCTCAAGGTTAAGGGGAGAGAAGACAAGCAGGCTCCTCCAAGCGATTCAAACTCCAACGCTCCCAAGCAAAATTGTTTCTATGCTCTCCAAACCCGAAGTGACCAATAAAGCTCCCCGGATGTAGTGACCGGTATGTTAAAAGTCTTTCTTATTGATGTGTACGCCTTGTTGGATCACGGTGCTACTTTATCTTTTGTGACGCCTTATGTGGCCATGAGGTTTGATGTTCTGCCGGATATGTTATTAGAACCTTTTTCTGTCTGTACTCCTGTTGGTGATTCTGTGGTGGCTAAGAGGGTTTATAGGAGATGTCCCATTTCCTTATCTCATAGAGTTATTCTTTTTGACTTGGTAGAGCTTAATATGTTAGACTTTGATGTGTTTCTTGGTATGGATTGGTTGCATGCATGTTATGCCTCTATTGATTGTAGAACTCGGGTTGTTAGATTCCAATTTCCGAATGAACCTATCATAGAGTGGAAAGGGGGAACTTCTATGCCTAGAGGTCAATTTGTGTCCTACCTTAAAGCTAGAAAGATGATCTCGGAAGGTTGCTTGTACAATCTTGTTAGAGTGAGGGATGTAGATTATGAAACCCATTCTCTTGAGTCGGTTCCCGTGGTTAATGATTTCCCAGAAGTTTTCCCCGATGATTTGCCCGGTACTCCTCCCTTGCGGGAAATATTTTTTTGTATTGACATTCTTTTGGATGCGCAACCTATCTCCATTCCTCCTTATAGAATGGCTCTGGTCGAGTTAAAAGAGTTGAAAGAATAGTTGAAGGATTTGTTAGACAAGGGTTTCATCCGACCGACTATCTCTTCATGAGGTGCTCCTGTGTCATTTGTTAGAATAAAGGATGGGTCTCTTAGAATGTGCATCGATTATCGTCAATTGAATAGAGTGATCATTAAGAACAAGTATCCTCTTCCAAGAATCGATGATTTATTTGACCAACTTCAAGGGGTTAGTTATTTCTCCAAGATTGATCTTTGTTTGGTTATCACTAATTGTGGGTGAGAGGGGTTGATATTCCCAAGATGGCTTTCCGAACTCGGTATGGTCATTATGAATTTCTACTGATATGGTTTGGTTTGACCAATGCTCCGGCGGCGTTCATGGACTTCATTAATAGAGTGTTTAGGCAATACCTAGACATGTTTGTGATTGTGTTTATCGATGATATTTTGATCTATTCAAGGAGTAAGAATGAACATGTGGACCATTTGAGAATTGTGTTGCAAGTTGTTAAGGACCAATAACCTTTTGCAAAGTTTAGCAAGTGCAAATTTTGGCTAAGGTTCGTAGTTTTCCTTGGTCATATTGTGTCAAGCAAGGGGATTATGGTAGATCAAAAGAAGATGGATGCGGTCAATAGTTGGCCTAGACCTCTAACTCCTTCTAACATTAGAAGCTTTTTGGGTTTGACCGGTTATTATAGAAAGCTTGTTGAGGGATTTTCTTCCATTGCTTTTGCTTTGATGGCTTTGACTCAAAAGAAAGCTAAGATTGTGTGTTCAGAAGCTTTCAAGAAAAGTTTCCAAGTGTTGAAAGATAGACTTACTTCCGCTCCGGTAATGACCTTACTGGAAGGTACGAATGGTTTTGTGGTGTATTGTGATACCTCTAGAGTTGGGTTGGGATGTGTTCTTATGCAAAATGGTAAGGTGATTGCCTATGCTTCAAGGCAACTTAAAATCCATGAGAAGAATTATCCTATCCATGACCTTGAGTTAGCAGTGATTGTGTTTGCTTTGAAAATATAGAGGCATTATTTGTATGGGGTCCATGTGGATGTTTTCACCGATCACAAGAGTCTACAATATTTATTTAGTCTAAAGGACTTGAATCTTCGTTAAAGAGGGTGGTTAGAATCATTGAAGGATTATGATATTAGTGTCCTTTATCACCCCAGTAAAGCTAATGTGGTAGCGAATGCTCTTAGTAGGTTGTCGATGGGTAGTGTGGATCATGTAGAATATGATAAGACAAAGTTGGTTCGTGATCTTTATAGGTTGGCCCGACTAGGTGTTCAACTAGTGGATTCCACCAAAGGTTGTGTCATGGTCCATAACGATTCTGAATCGTCCTTTGAAGTGGATGTGAAGTCTAAACAGGGTCTTGATCCTATATTAGTTGAATTGAAAGAGGCGGTCCTTAAGAAGTCTGTTTAGGATTTCTCCCAAGGGGGAGATGAAGTGCTTAGATATCAAGGTCGGTTACGTGTTCCAAATGTTGATTATTTGAGGGAACAAATTTTAGAGGAGCTCATATTTCTCGGTATTCAATTCACCCGGGAGCTACCAAGATGTACCGTGATCTACAGGAAGTCAATTAGTGGAATGGGATGAAGAAAGATATAGCCGGATTTGTAGCCAATTGTCCTAATTGTCAACATGTTAAGGTTGAGCATCAAAGGCCGGGAGGCTTATATAAAGGTATAGGTATTCCCACTTGGAAGTGGGAAGATGTAAACATGGACTTTATTGTTGGTTTACCTCGCACCCGGAGACGACATGATTCTATTTGGGTCATTATAGATCGGATGACAAAATCATCTCATTTTATTCTCGTTAAGGATTCTTTTTCGGTGGAAGACTATGCTAAGTTGTATATAAGTGAAATGGTGAAATTGCATGGAATTTCTCTATCTATTATTTCCAATCGGGGTACTCAATTTAATTCTCACTTTTGGAAGTCATTCCAAAAAGGTCTTGGTACTAAGGTTAAGTTTAGCATGACTTTACATCCCCAAACTGATGGGCAAGCGGAGCGTACCATCCAAACATTGGAAGATATGTTAAGGACATATGTAATAGACTTCAAGGGTAATTGGGATGATCACTTGCCATTAATAGAGTTTACCTACAATAATATCTATCACTCAAGTATCGGTATGGCTCCATTTGAAGCCTTGTATGGTAGGAGATGTAGGTCTCCGGTTGGTTGGTTTGAGATAGGTGAAGTTAATTTGATAGGTCCCGAGCTAGTGTATGAGGCCATTGAGAAAGTTTGACTTATTAGAGAGAGGTTGAGAGCGACTCAAAGATGGCAAAAGTCCTATGCCAATGTGAGAAGAAGGGATCTATAATTTGAGGTTAACGAATGGGTTTATTTGGAAATTCACCCATGAAGGGTGTGATGAGATTTGGCAAGAAAGGGAAACTTAGTCCCCGGTATGTAGGCCCATACCTAATTTTGAAACGTATTGGGAAGGTTGCCTATGAGTTGGATTTTCCAAATGATTTGGTTCTAGTTCATCTGGTATTCCATGTGTCCATGCTTAAGAACTGTATTGGAGATCTGACATCCATTATTCCCCTAGAAAGGTTGGTAGTTGTCGAACGTATTTCATATCATGAGGTTTTGATACAGATCCTAGACTGTCAAGTCAAGAGATTGAGAAACAAGGAAATAGCTTCCGTGATGGTTTTATGGAGGAATCACTTAGTTGAGGGTGCTACTTTGGAGGCCGAGGCCGATATGAAGTCCTGATATCCTCATCTCTTTCCTTCTAATCCTACTCAAGCTTGAGGTAAGTAGTTACTCTCGAGTGTCTTGTTTTGGGAGTCATGTGTGTTATAAGTGTTTTTCCATGATTTTCTTATGTTATGCATGTTCTTATGAAATTCCTGTTTAGTATGAAAGTGAGTTTTTATGATTAATTTTCCTCATGTTGTTATGCCTTGAGTGAGAATTGTCTATATGTTTCATGAAATAAATTGTTGAACATGCTTAGTTGTGCTTTTTGGAAATATATTGCATAAATTCTCATTGAGGTTGTGTTGAGCATGATTTTAGTTTGGAGAAGGTAATTCCTCCTATGAATATGAGAAATGTTGAGTTTTCATGCATAATGGGTTGTTAGATGTAGTTCCTACTTCATTTTGACACATTGTTTATGTTTAAGTTGGAGTTGATGTTTCCTCCTTTGAATTGTGAATTATTTTTATGTTGCATGCATGATCGGCTGCTAGTCTTGAGTCTTTACTTCTGTAAGGTGTGTAGATCATCATTCGAGGATGAATGTTCCCAAGTTATTACCCCCCAAAGACCAACCATGGGTCCTTGAGGAGGACCCCTGGGAACTGCCAAAAGCAGTGAACCACGACAGGACCCACGCCCCGTGGGTGGAGGGTCGTAGTTCAAGCCCCAGGTTGCCAACTCCCAGTAGCCAAACCACGCTTGACCAGGATGGTCTATGGTTCCATCCACGACCTATCAGTGTGGTCTCGTGGTTAAGCTTAGGAGTATTTTGGGGTTTTCCGGTTTTAATTAATATTAAGTGATGTCGTTTTAGCCTAATTTAAACCACCTATATAAGGATTTAAGACCCCTAAATTAAGTCATTCATCTCATTATTTCTAAAACCCAAATCATTCATCCTCACCAAGAAATTCCCTCTCTAGAAAACTCAAAGAAGAAGAAGAAGGAAGTTGGAGCTTGTGTTGAAGAAGCTAGGGTCTTCACATTAAATTCATAGGGCTTTCTTGCTAAGGTATGGTAGCTCTTCCTCCATGGAGCACTTTCAAAATTCCAATTTCAAAGATAGAAATCCCTAAAAGCTAGAGTTTGGTTCCAAAGTTATGGGTTCCTTTAAAAAATGATTCTAATGCTTGTATTACTTTATATTATGTATGAATTGATGATTTCTTATGGTTTTTATGTTTAAATCCCCAAGAACCCATGAAATCCCATATTTCCCAATTATGATCTTGTGATGTGGGTTTGTTGATGAAAGAAGAATGTTAGGGGATTATGCATGTATGATTGGGTTACTTGAATTATATTGATATCCATATCTAATGTAATGAATTCTATATGTGTTGATTTGATATGATCCTTGGTCCTTGAAAGGGAAAATTATGATATTATGCATGTTTTATGTAGTTTATGTATATGCTTTAAGAACACTTTGAGAGTGAAGTGTCTATGATTATGATCTAGTTATTGTGTTGTTGAAAGGGTATTCTCATATACACACTTATGCATGAATATGATATGATGTGAGAGGTTTTTCTCACAATATGATGATTCTAGGGTTGGAAGACTTTCTCACCTATTGAATCTATATGTAGACATGGACGGTGAAAGGGTATTCTCACGCATGATCTAATGAGCTATCTTAATTAATCAAGTTATGACATAATATGTATTCCATGGGAATTAATGCTTAGCACCGAGTGGATATTGAATATGAGATGGAAGATTTTAGACTAGTTGAGTCCAGAATCCAATGGGACCTTTTACACTAGTTGAGTCCGAGTTCCCAAAGTATGTCTGATGAGATATAGACCTTTTACCTTAGTTGAGTCTAGGTTTCTAGAAGCAATCTCCTTATACCATATACTGTGTGCTACCGTACGGTACTTAGCTAGTGAATCCACCTAAGCTAAGAGTATGGTTCTACATTAGGCAAGTAGGACAACCATTTTCGATGTGGGTAACACCGGCGGATCATGTATAGCTCACATGGTTTCATGTCGGTTAAGGCATATTCCCGCAATAACAAGAATAAGAATATGAATTATGAACTATGGTTACTCAAGAAGATTTCATATAAGGTTTAAAGGTATGAATATGAATGTTGGCCTAATGAGGTGTACTTAGCATGGGTGAGATTTATGGGGTCTTATTCATGCATTGCACAAGTATATTTTGAGGCTATCTATCAAGTATTTCTCTTATGTTATGATGATCTATGCTTATGACTTAAGCTTTTCCACTAGCTTCATGATAATAATTTAACTTGGTAAATAACATGCTTTCAACTAAAATGTCCCTTTTTGCATAATTGAAATGTTTTTATGCATGTCTATCATACTTGGTGAATTTTGTACTAACGCCTACTTTTCCTACACTTTCCCCAAGTGTAGGGTTCAATTTTCGAGGTGATCATTCTAGTGGCTAGTGCTTGGACCTTGCTATCTTCCAAGCTTGTTGGTGAGTCCTCATGGTTCGAGGATGGCTATTTCTCATGATGTAGTTTCCTTTATTATATTTCCCTTTTTGTACATTTTGTATTGGCTTGGCCCTATTTCATTCAAATATTGTAATAGATGGCTAGGTTAAGACTAAGTGTCTAAACTTCCGCTTTCCTTTATGAAAATTTTAGATTTGAACTGTGTTTTTACTCTTATTGTTCTATTGCTTATGTTATGAAGACTAAGTGGCTTTTATGGAGTCGTTCGGGGTTCTATACGCCATGTTACATCTAGGGGGTTCCCCTGGTTTGTGACAGCCACATATAGCATCACAAAAGTCAAAGTAGCACCGGGATCATGCAAATCATAAACATCAAAATGAAAGATTTTCAATAAACCAGTTACCACATCAGGGGAACTCTCCTGCTCATGACGAGTTTGAAGTGTATGAAATCTATTTTGCTTTGCTGCACTTGATCCCAAACCACTAAACAGAGCTTGACTACCTTCTCTTCTTTTACCAATGAGTGATGGAAAATCCCTTATCTTGTGACCACTATAACTACAACCAAAGCAACCATCCGTACCGGCTAAGCATTTACCCCCATACTTTATTCCACACCTAACACAATTAGTCAATAAAGACCCACCACCATTTCCTCCTTGAGGCTTAGGGTTGGGAATTCTATCTTTGTTGAACTTTGGAACCAGAGAATTGGAGGAACCATTAGCGGAAAACATTTATCGAAACTTAGAACGACCATGTCCATCGAACCTTGCCCATATTTTCCCTCTTTGCCTCCCTAGACCTTTCCTTAAGTTTCTTCTCTTCGATTAGTTCAACATGACTTATCAGACGAGAAATGTCCATTTCATTGATGAGAATGGCGGTATGACATTCCTTAACCACCATCTCAGAATCTCCTGAAACAAACTTACACATCATTTACCTAGAATCGACAACCATAGTAGGAGCATATCTAGACAATTTTGTGAACTTCAAGGCATATTTCTTCACACTAATATTTCCTTGACGAAGGTTGATGAATTCAAGTACCTTTGCCTCCCTTATCTCAAGGGGAAAGAGCCAACCTTAAACTTTTCCCAATTAAAAGGACCCGCATCAACCACCCTCTTTTCTTTCCATTGGTTGAACCAAACTTGAGCAACACCCTTATGTTTATAAGTGGAAAATTCCGCCTTTTCCACCAGTGTCACTCCCATGGTCATCAACACCTTGTATACCTTATCAATAAACTTTTGAGTATCTTTTTCAACCTTGGACCATGAAACTTTGGGTTCATTCTAATGAAGTATCTCACTTTAGATACAGCCACACCTACATTTGGGTTCACAGAGACCACACCCTTCTTAGTGGCTTGGTCCGTCATGGCTTGGGACAATACTTTTAAAGCAACTTGAAACTCTGCATAAGTCACTTGTTCGGCCAAAGGCTTGGCCAGATCTTGTGGAACTTGTTAACAAGCTTGACGAGCTTCTCATTCCATATTCTCATTCACATTTTTCCTAACATAAGATCTTCGAGGGGCCATATCCTGAAAAGGATCGGATAAGGATTAGAACAGAGATATATAGAGTTACACTCTATCGCATGACTTTAGAATGATGAAAGAAGTGGAATTTCCTAAATTCTTATAGTCTCTTAGTCATAAGTGTGGTGCATTTCACACTCATGAACAAGACTATACTCGATCTAGATTTTGAGATATCCTAGGACCTTTCTAAGCATTGTGTTATGAATACCAAGTTTGTCTCGACCCAAGGTACACCCTAGGTGTAATATTGTGTATAGAACCCCGAGAGGTCCTAAACAAGTCACTTAGCATACATCATACAAGATAATAAAATTAAAGACATTAACAAAGAGCATTTTATACATCAAAAGAGTTTGACAAAAGATGCAGTCTAACATAAGTCTCAAATCGATATGGTACATCATAAGGAAAGTTATTTGGATGTAACCCATACATACCCATACAAACCCTGGAAACAGAAATGGCATAAAATCAATAAAAAACTCTCGATTTTCAAATCATGAGGACTAACCAATCTCCAAAAGCCCGAAAGGATTAATTAGCCACGAGAATGGGAGGTAGGAGCGTTAGACCCTACATTAATGAAACAATGTAGGCACAAGTATGTATTCCATGTACTAAGTATGATAGCAATGCATAAGTGTTATGAAATCATGCTAAAGCTGACTTTACATGACATTCAATGGTCAAGCTAAATCATAATATGACATGTTAGAAAACATAAGTCATATTCATGGTCAATGTAAGCTAAACGTCTCTAAAACACTTGTGAGATACTTTATAAAGTAACGTTAGTTCATTATTACGGGAAGTGTACCATATAATCGACATAGACCATGTGAGCTATTACATGGAATTTGGTGTCTATCCCACGCCAAAAATATATGTCTTTACTTACCAAGGTGAGAACCATAAAGTTGACCTAAAGGGGATCCACTAGCAAATGTCTCTCTAAGACAAACAAATAGTGGCACATAGTTTTGAGATAGGGAGATTGCTACTAGAAACCCTTTACTAGCGGGAGGGATTCCATCTCTATATCCTCTTGGTGCTAAGTATAAATTCCACGGAATAGTCATTAATCATATTCATCTTATTATCCATGGAAAGGCACAATTAAGTAACCAATCAAAGTTAGAGTTTATTTAGAATAGCTTCTAAATCTTGATTCAACTTAGGTGAGAAAAACCTTTCAACCTTATGAATAATTTATGTGAGAATTACCTTCCACAACAACAACAACAACAACATCTATGATATACTCTCAAAGCAACTTTAAATCATTTATAAATTCCATAGAAAGAACATGCATATCTTTATAAATTCATCTTTCATAGTTCATAATATTCATCATAGGATCATCGTAAAAAAATCATGGATCATGCTTGGGTTCATGTAATTTAACTCAAAAATCATGTAAGTACTTCAATTCATGCATAAATAGATAGAAAACAATTGATTTGATCAAGATTTAAAAGAACCCATGAAGATTCAAAAACCCCTAACTTGAATTCAAAATCTACCTTTACAAAATTGGGAATTTTAGGAACCCTATGGGGGAAAGGACTCCATAGGAGAATACTGACATACCTTGATGTCAAAATCCCATAAAGAATAGAGGATTGGAGACTTGAAATTGATTCATAGCTGGTTCTTTTTCTTCCTTAGGTTGAGAGGAATTTAGGGAGTAATTTTTGTTATGTTTAGGGAAATTAGGAGAATAGGGTTAAAGTGTTAGTTTTAGGAGACAAAAGCTGTATATAGGGCATAGGGTAGAAGGAAAAACAACATAGTTTTGATCTACAATTATAAGTGAAAAGACTAAAAGCCCCTTAAAAATAACTGCCCAACTGGTCTACGGGTCAAACCTATAGATCGTAGGACTTCCGACGGACCGTAGAAATTCCTACTGTCCGTACTGGTCAACTGTAGACCAAATACTGGGACCTTAAAATTTAATCAACTTTGATAGAATCCTTCTACGATCCGTAGACCCTAAATGTAGAACTCAACCTTGACCCTTAAAAGTTTACTAAGTTTGGACTCTCATTTGAGACTTACCTACCACTCGTACATAGGATGCGGACCATCCAAGTAAACTGTACAAACAGTACTGGACTTGTTTTGTAAAATTTATTTTCTTGTTCTTATGGTTGCCATATACGGACCAAAAAGTTTTAACGGTTCGTAGATAGGACCTGTAAAACTAGACTTTAGTCCAAAAATTTCTTTTCTTCCTTTTCAAAATTCTGAGGTGTTACACTTACCTTTCTTACTGGATAAGCGGGACAGCCCATACACAAACAAACTCATACTGCTTTTCACATCCGCCACCATCTCTAGAGCATAGTGTGATACCTGAGTAAACTTGAGAATGTATTCCTGCACACTCATAGCTTCATGTTTAAGATGCGTGAACTCTCTCACCTTAACTTACCTTAGTTGTTGGGAAAAAAGCACCAAAAGAAAGCATTCCCAAGCACAACCCAGCTCAAAAATGGTGCCCTCTCTTCATTGGTCTTCTTCCACTGATCATACCATATCCTAGAAACACATTTGAGCTGATATGAGGCTAACTCCACATCCTCTGCATCTGCAACATGTATGACCTCAAACACTTTCTAAATCTCTTCCACAAAGTTCTATTGATCCTCAATGATATTTGACCCTATGAACTCTAGGGGATTCATCCTCAAATACTCATGGATTCTGTATGTATCAGCCATATCCTGAGGACCACTCCTTGTTGACCAGCCCGAGTTGACACAACCTGAGTCAACATCTGAATAGCATTACTGAACTCAACATTGGTGATATCTCTCTGAGGGGCTTGCACTTCTGGTGCATTTGGAATTTCTTGACCTTGAGGATTAGCAGTACATCCTCTAACAATTCTTTGTGGAGGTATGATTTGAAAAGACACATGTAAGATCGAGTTAAAATAAACTTTTATAGAGTTGAACTCTATCGCACAAAGCGGGGAAATAATAAAGCAAAACGTTCCTAAATGTCATAGATTTCTCATTAGAGATGTGGTGCGCTTCACCCTGATAAGGACTCTACTAGATAAGGCTTCCTAGACACCTTAGGACACTTGAACTTTGTGCTCTGATACCATGTTTGTCACACTCTGAGCCTAAATCCTGCATGTGGCCGGCACTCGAGAACCATTGTTGGTCCTAAGCGAACCCTTGTTCTGGCTGACTCTTTAGCGGAAGACTAACTCAAGCAATATCCGGCTTCATATAAAATTCAATCATTTAAACTTAAAGTCAATAATCAACTCAAACGTTTGAAAATACTCAATATAATAAACATAATAATTGAAAAACAATTTAACAAGAACTCTGAGGACATCTCGAATCTAACTATATATGAAGCCTTTAATAGTATGATAGGTGATGTCACAAGACCCACGACATCTCAAAGCTACTTAACTAAAAGTAAATGTGAAGTTCTCCGAAATACAAGGAGGTTCATCAAAAGCTATCTGAAGTCCAAAGTGATCTAAACGAAGTGCCTATTGATAATCTTGAATACTTGTATCAACAACATAAAAAGATGTAGGTCGAATGACATCAGTACATTGAATGTACAAGTATGTAATATAGTCGAAGTGAAATAACTCAAACAAAGGAATGTAATAGATAAAGATATACTCAAGCTGAATATAAAGAAAAAAGGAACTAAATCTTTTAAAACCTTACAAGTACTTACTCATTCTCTAAAACTCAACATAATAAGTGATATAGTTAAAATACACATTAACTCAATTTGTGATATTTTCTAACAGACAACCATCACTATGAGATACGAGATAATAATAAATCATCTCGCCCACGCTGCCAAAACTGTCATATACCATGCCGGGGTATAAAACCTCTCAACTAAGTGGATCCACTAAGCAATAAGGATTAATCTAAAAGGTATGATCCTTTACCATGTTAGCAAACATGGTTTATGAGGATTTTGAGTTGTCTTAACTCATCCCCATATCAGTGTTCAATAGTACTCCTAATAATATACTCATGCTCAAATGTATAAAACATACTCTTCCTCTATTTTGAGGTAATTACTCAAAATAACCTCTTAAAAGAGGAACTGCTCTAAATTATCTATGAACTCATCAACTATTTTTAGAAATTAAAGTTCCACCTTTCTCAATGTAAAAATGATACATTTAGAAATGCTTATTTCCTTTATTTTCTTTCTCAATCATGTATAAAACTCTTTCCAAAACTCATCTTTGCTTTCTCAGAAAATTAGTTTAAGAACACTAGTTGGTTAAAAAGGATTATCAATAATGTAATTAGTTTTTAGTTCTTAGAGTTTTTGGGAGACATTGTTCTTGAGCTTGAAGGTTTTGAAGGTTTACAACTCCAAGAAATTGGAAGTGGGTATCCAAGAATCTTCATCCTAGACGTGTTTAAAGACATTTTATATCGTACTCACTTGATGAAAACACTTGTTGGTATTGATTCTATCTCTTTTTCATGTCTAGCTAAAACCTTAATTCTTGGGGTGTGATTTTGTGAATATGGGTTATATTTCCTATTGGGTATTGCTTATTGTTAGTCTATTTACTGTTTAAATGTGATTTCGTTTAGTAGTTGTGTTTGAACTTAATGGGATTGTAGTTGCAAATACGATTTCATATTAGTGTTTTTGGCTTGCTCGAGAGAGAGGTTTTAAAATTAAGACTACTAAATTGATAGCCTGTGGTTATTGGGTCATCGTGGGTTCTGCTCGAGAGAGTGAATCCTAGAATTTCTCCCACACATTCAGCTCGAGAGAGTGAATGGGCTAAGGCGGAGGCTGCTCTTAAATGCTGCGACTTGGTGTTCGAGAGAAACCGAGTTGATTCAAGGTAAGTTGCTCGAGAGATAATTTACCCTTACTAAAGTCTAGCCTAGTTACAAATATTCAACGATTTACTATCAATAGCATTTACCCAATAGTATATTTTATCGCATGTTCCTATCACATCCGAAGAATCCCATCCGCCTATCTCTCATCTCTACATTTTTGTTGTTTTTGTTCATTAGTTGAATACAAACCCGCCATTGATATTTGACTTTCATGTCACCTTTAGATTTTGTAGGGTTTTATTCGTTAATATTTATAGCTATGATTGATTAGAACATAATTTTACTTTTCTATTAATTCTTGCAACCGCTCCCTTGGGACTCGACCCCAACCCATTCGGTTGGGTTATATTACTACACGGGATCGTTGACAGTTGAATTGGAAGTTGTGTATATGATTACGTCAAAAATCAATGTAGCGCCACTGCCGGGGAGTGATGTTAGTTGAGAATTTTTAGTTTAGTGAAATTTTTGTTCTTATTAGTTGTAGTTCTACTTCCTTAATTTTTAGTATTGTTTTGCTTGATTGTGTTGGAAACAGGAAGTATGAGCGTAAACAACAACAATGGCAGCAAAGTAGGCCATCAGGACGACATCGAAAACCTCAACGATCTCCATGAGACTAATGCTAATGACCCACATCTCATAGGCGGTATTGGTGCCATTCGCTTGCTCTGGCCGAAGGGAATGCAATACTTTATATCACGAGTACCATGTTGCAACTGTTGCAACTAAAGGGGCTTTTTAGTGGTTTGGCTCATGAGGTCTCTCATGAATATCTTAGAAACTTCATGGATGTATGCAGACCGTTCTCTTTCAAGAACATCTCCCAAGAGTCGGTCCGGTTGAGGTTATTCTAGTTCTCGTTTATGGGAGAGGTGTGCAAGTGGCTAGCTGAGTTGCCACGTCAATCCATCACTTCGTGGGTGGAGTTGGTAACCGCATTTCGAGTGTGATTTTCCCTCCTTCAAAGATGATTACTCTTCGAGATAGCATTCAGAGCTTTAAGCGTCTAGAATGGGAGCCTATACACAAAACTTAGTTGCGGTTCAAAATGTCGGTGCTTCAATGCCCAAACCATGGTTTTCCTGATAACGTGCTAGTGCAGTATTTTTACCGGAGTTTGGATTCGATAAATAAGGGTGTTGCGGACCAACTCTCTCTGGGAGGATTGATGAAACAACCTTATGTTATAGCTGCTCAACTTTTAGACAGCATGACTACCATAAATAAACATGGAGTGGTACACCTGTGAAGACCAAGTCTCCCCTCTCACATTCAAGCTAACTAAGGAGCAGATGGAGCAAGACCATGAGAGAGACCAAAACATGGCCAAGATCATGATGCAACTTGACATTTTATCGAAAAATGTGATGGGGGTTGGTGCTCGTGGTGTCAATGCCGTGGGGGTCCGGTGTGCAAATCCTGAGGAGATAAAGTTTGAGTCCTTGTATAATGAAGAGGAAAATTTTCTAGCCAACCAAGGCGGTGGTTTTCGTTCAAACTACCCTGGGCAGGGTTGTAACCAAGGTTGGGCTAGAGAGGATGGTTGGAAGGATCGTGACAGAGAATAGAGGGACCGAAATCCTAACTGGAAGGATGGGGAGAAGGACAGGTATGTGCCTCCCCATGAGTGCCTAAAGCGAAAGGATTCGGAAGGTGGTAGGTCTGATGATATGCTCATTTGTATCCTCAAAGAATTTGAAGGGTTAGAAAAGATTTTTAAAGAAATGAAAGAAGATGTGTCTACCCTTAGCTAGACTGTCACCTCCCATTTAGTGTTAATCAAGTAGTTGGAGACCCAAATGGGTCATATATCATATCATCTCAATCTGAGACAGCAGGGGGGTTTGCCTAGTGATACTATGGCTAATCCCAAGAATGGGGTTTGAAGGAGGAATTGCATCGTGCCACGACGTTAACTAAGGAGCTGTTTAGGAGGCAACCCAAAACACTTTTATTGCTTTTAGTTTGTTTTAGAAATAATGGTGTGTTGATTTTGCAAGTTAAAGTGTGGAGAGTGTTTGAAAATTGTAGGTTGGCGAGCTACAAGGTCTTGTCAGTGCATCGCCGAATAGGTCGGCGCACTTGATTTAAACCATCATTTGACTCAAGATATCTTTAAAATGGAGTCTGTAAAACTTGACGAGCCTAGGTAATTATTAGCGAGTCACCGACCTGGCCGGCCAACCCAACGTAGATTGTCGTTTGGACCCCCACATTAACAGGTGGGCCTGTAAAACTCAGCGAGGTAAGTGAACAATTTGCGTGTCGCCGAGTGGGTCGGTGAGTGCGACTAACGTTTGCCGAATAGGCGAGAACTGGACGGTTTTAAAGGCTATTGGTTTCAAAGTTTCAAAACCTTCACTTTCCCTCACTTTCAAACTTTGAAAAATCACACCTAGTTAGTATTTTCAATATTTTTGCACTCCATAAGTATTTTTGGTTGTTGATTGGTGCTCGGACCTTGGATTACATTGCTGCCTAGCGATTCAAATTTTCACTTAATCAACATTTAAGGTTGGTTTTCCAATCCCCAAGTTTATTTTTGATGTTTTGAACTCTTATGCAAGTGATCTGATTGTATTGTCGTGTGCTAAGCCTCTCTGATAGGATTACAAATGTTTGAATGCCTATTTTTAATTTGAAAACATTACCCATATTACTTTAAATATTGAAACCCCATAATTTGGTGCATTGGATTATGTTAAATCTTGTGGGGTTATGCTCGTATGATATGGGTCCTATTTGATTTTGTTTTTGGAGGTCACGGGGTTGAGTTTGAGAAGTTGAGTTGAAAATAGGCATGCTAGGTCATTTGGCCAGCTGGGTCGAGCTAGCCGAACCACTCAGCGGTTCGCCTAATGTCCCTATTACGCCTTTAAATTCATGCTATACCTGTTGTTTGGCTTTGTAACTTTCGGCGAGAAGCCTGGGTCACCGAAACGATTTGGCGACTCGCCGACCATTTCGGCGAGTTTGCCTACAACTGATTTTCAATACTTTTGTTCAAATATTTTCTAACTTTGCCTCGAAGCTTTGCAGACATGGCTAGACCGAAAGTTGCTGGGAAAATCGTGCCACCCCGAAAGATTAGAGCATTGAATTTTAAAATGAATGAAGAGAGGTCGAATCTTCCAAAGAAGGGCAAGTAAGAACACCCATCTAGAGATAAAAGAAAGGGCAAGAGGCCTACTCCCCCAGATATCTTTGTTCCTTCATGGGCCCGGGGACTTTTCTCAGCTGTACAGAGATTTTTGGCGGATACACCCTTGGCAGTCCCTGATGAGTCTGGTGCTATTGTTTCTCTCGGTGACTACGGGCACTGATGCCCAAATCCAGACCGATGTACTGAACACAAATGGAGCAACTGAGTAGACAGGATCCCCTCTTTACCTCCCTCTCTGTCTTTCATTATTTTAAATTTTGGAGAGTATTGAATTGTTTGCATTTGAGGACAAATACTTTTATTTGTGGTGGGGTGAGGCCCACCTTTCTTTTGTTATTGATGTTCTTTTTATATATTTGGGCTTTGTGCTGAATTTGCTATACACTGCTGTCTGTGGATGTTTAAGCTTGTGGCTCCTTTTGCTTTAATTACAAATAATTTTTGACCCTTCCGAATTTTTTTTCCACCTCTTGTATGTACTTGAATATGGCTGCTCTTTAGCAAATTTGAGTCTCGGTTTTGATCAATATCGATGACTCAAATAGTGCTCATAATTGAACGAACATGAATGTGTAGCTACGATGAGACCAATTGAACTTGCATAGACAGTATGTGAACTCTTTGCATCTCATTGTGACTAGCCAATTATCGAATTGAGTCTCTTGTGATGAACGTTGCACACTAGCAAAAATGTGAAGTCTTGTTTCACTTTGGTGTCAATGCCTTGTGTGATGAGCTTACTGTGAACCATGCATGATAACACCTAGAATTTGCCCCGTTGGTCCGGTCGACTAAGTAAGGCTATCTCTTGATATGATCTTAGGCAACTTCGAAGAGTGTGAGCCAATTTGACATATACCTCTTTTGTGGCCTACCTTGTGAGTGTGTGAACTTCTTTTGAACACCTCTTGAGCCTTACCTTTCTTTGGAAGAAACTTTATGAAAACATGACCTCTCTTAATCCACTACCTATAATCCTCTTGATTTGTGGTTGATTGAATAGCCAACTTAGGCCAAAATCCTAAGTTGGGGGTTTGGTAAAAAGTCGAGAAGTGCTAGAAAAGTCCCTTTAACCTATGGTGTTGAGAAAAATGGAACCCCTCCATACAAAAAAAGAAGAAGAGAAAAGAGAAGAATGAAAAACAAAAAGTCATGGAATAAAGTTATGAAAATACAAAAGAAATGGGGTTTCCAAACAATCCATGGAAAGTGAATAATGGGATGACTTATGAGCACTAAAAAAATGATGAAAGCAGAGGAAATGGAGTGTTGTGAGCACCACATTTCATGAGGATGAAAGTCGCTAAGCCTAAATGACCATACCTTTGCACTCAGCCCCATTATAAGCCTTGAAAATACCTTTTTGATCTTGAGTGAGCTGAAGCATTGTCAATTGGAAAATACAAGCAAACCTATGGGTGAAAACATGCATAGTGTTCTTCTTTGTGAGTGTGAGCATTGCATTTGATTCCAGAGCTTTAAATGATTGAATCATTGTGTGTGAATATGGAATCATTCTTTGTGTGAAGGCATTTGAGTACCTTAGTTCAGCTTGAACTTGCATTTGAAGCAAGTATTGTGATCTTGAGAATCTTTGATAATGGTGTGTCACAACTTAAGTCTTTGAGTACACAATTGATCCTTGCTTGAGTAAGTTGAGTCTTATGTGTACATTTATGATTAAGTCTTGTGTAGCACTGTTTGAGACATCCCTTTTGAACTTTCTAATTTGAGTTTTACTTGAGAACAAGCAAAAGTTTAAGTTGGGGGTGTTGATGAGTCCATGATTTAAACTCATTTAGGGCTTTATTTTGATAGATTTAGTGTCCTCAAATGCATATTTTATATCAATAACTGATGTAAATCCTTAAGTTTCAGGTATTTGGAGTTTGAGGCAAAGCATGAACACTACTTTGCCAAAAGGAACAAAACGGTTGAAAAAAGGAGGAAAAGACCACCTGAAGATCACCTAATCCGTTAGGCGAATCGCCGAAAGGCCTCAAATCTCACCTAATGTTCCAGTGTGCTGAGCCCTGAAGGAAAATATCAAGACTGCAAGGAAAGGGAGCAGTCGGCGCATCGCTGAGCAGTTCCGAGAAGTAGTTCCCTGTCGCCCAATGAATCAAAACGCGAAGATGCTGAAGGCAAAAGCAGAAAGGTGATGAAACAGACCAAATGGTGGATCGCCGAGTGTAAATATAAATACTAAGAATACCTATTGAATTTTGTAGCTTAGTATCAACCAAGTTGTAGATAATTATTGAGACTAGGAATATTTTTCAGTTTTTGGTTCTTAGAGTTTTTGGGAGACTGTGTTCTTGAGCTTGAAGGTTTTGAAAGCTTTCAAATCCGATAAATTGGAAGTGGGATCCAAGAATCTTCATCGTAGACGTGTTTAAAGACATTTTCTATCGTACCCACTTGATGGAAACACTTGTTGGTATTGATTTCTATCTCTTTTTCATGTCTAGCTAAAACCCCAATTCTTGGAGTGTGATTTTGTGAATATGAGTTAAATTTCAAGTTGGGTATTGCTTATTGTTAGTCTATTTGTTGTTTAAATGTTATTTCATTTAGTAGTTGTGTTTGAACTTAATGGGATTGTAGTTGCAAATACGATTTCATCTTAGTGTTTTTGGCTTGCTCGAGAGAGAGGTTTTAAAATTAAGACTACTAAATCGATAGGCGGTGGTTATTATGTCATCGTGGGTTCAGCTCGAGAGAGTTAATCCTAGACCTTCTCCCACACATTCAGCTCGAGAGAGTTAATGGGCTAAGGCGGAGGCAGCTCTTAAATGCTGCAACTTGGTGTTCGAGAGAAACCGAGTTGATTCGGGGTAAGTTGCTCGAGAGAGAATTTACCCCCACTAAAGTCTAGCTTAGTTATAAATATTCAGCGATTTATTATAAATAGTAGTTACCCAATTGTATATTTTATCCCATGTTCCTATCACATCCCAAGAATCCCTTCTCCCTATCTCACATATTTATATTTTTGCTGTTTTTGTTCATTAGTTGAATACAAACCCCCATTGATAATTGACATTCATGTCACCTTTAGATTTAGTATGTTTTTATTCGTTAATATTTATAGCTATGATTGATAAAAACATAATTTTGCTTTTCTATTAATTCTTGAAACCGCTCCCATGGGACTCGACCCCAACCCATTCGGTTAGGTTATATTACTACACGTGATCGTTGACAGTTGAATTGGAAGTTGTGTCTTTGATTACGTCAAACATCACTCTGTTTGAGGTGAAATTTTTGGGAAAGTTGCTGCCCTGTCCCTTTTGATTTGAGTTTTTGTTGTGTTATTATGTTAGCTTATTTTCGAGCCTCGAATTCTGTTCTATTTTAGGACATAAGTTCAAGGCATAGATTAGGACCTTTTGAGGGAGGCAATTATAGATTTTTTTAGCATGGATCCCATGATTTCCATTTGACTCTAAAAATTGGTCGGTCTCCGTTTTGGGTGATTTTATTGTCTAAATGACCCGTTCTGACCTTGTGATTCTATTTTTGTTAGTGTGGCAGCGTTAAGAGGTCGTTCGAAAGGGAATAGTTCCGGTCTTGTGATTTGGAGCACGTGCGATTGGCCTATAGGTAGGCTACAACTTCCTTTCTATGTAGACTAAGCATGAATGTGTGAATTCATGATAATGAGTGTGAATTGGGGGCAGGTATGTCACGACCCAGGGGTACCCCCTAGATGTAACAAGGCATGCAAGACCCCGAGAGGCCTCATACAAGCCACTTAGCAATAATAACATAAGATAATAGAAAATACCAGATTTAAAAAAAAAACTTTTCAACACAATCAAAGTCTTTATAAAACGAAGTGGAAGACTAATACATTTTGTCTCAAACCATCTCAAACAATAGAATCTTTGGGATACAACTGTCACGACCCAGAGGTACACCCTGGATGTAACACGGCCTACTTGACCCCGAAAGGTCTCATACATGCCCTTAGCATATCATAAACATAAGATAAAAGAAATGATGCAGAATTTTAAAACTTTTATTCATATAATCGAAGTCTTTATTTAAAAGCAAGCGAAAGTCAAACTTTCTCAATTAGCTATCTAATACACCTTAGAATAAACAATAGGTTCACAGCCCTTTCAACATAGTCCGAAACATAAAAGTACTTGAAAGAAACTACAAATGAATCATACATCCTTGAATCTTGAGGACTCACCACAAGCTAGGAGAATAGTCTATCCAAGCTTGAACCAATAGAGAATCATCTCAAACACCGAAACCTACACCTTGTGGAAAATGTAGAAGAAATATGGGTTCGTACAAAAATGTACCAAGTATGATAGCCATGCATAAAAATCTTTGAAATATGATAAAAAGGACATTTTAGTTGAAAAGCATGCCTTTACTAAGTTTGAGAATCATTACGCACTTTTAGTGTAAAACACAAGTCACAAGCATGTTCATCATATAAATCATTATAACATAATAGAACCATCTCTTAGGTAATCCTAAGTTATTCTTGTGCAATGTATGAATGGCATCCCACAATACCACTCATACGAAGTACCACTTTTGGGCCACCATAATCATACTTGCCATTCTTTGATGTCATCCTTAGTTCATACTCATAAACAAGGAACATTCACATTTAATAAGTCATGTCAAGGAAAGAAACTCATAGCAACAATCCAAGTTAAGCATTCATTATTACATTTAGCCTTCATGCCAACATTTAGCCTTCATGCCAACATAAGACATTATAACATTAGAGAAACACACCATAACCACTCTCAAAGCCTACTCGTGCAATGCATGGATGAAGTCCCATACCCCCACCCACACTTCATAGAGCTTCTTGAGTAACCATAGTAAATAACTCACATGATGGGAATAAGCCCTAATTGACATATATCATGTGAGCAAATCATGAAATCCGGTGTCATGTCCCACACCGAAAAGAGTTGGTCTACTTGCCTAAGATAGGATCGGTAATATTTTAGCTTAGGTGGATCCACTATCTAATAACCTACGTGGGCACATAAGTATGGGTTAAGGAGGTCCTTACTAGAAACTCGACCTAACATGGGGAGATCTTCCACCTCACAATATCCACTCGGTGCTAAGCATTAAATTCCCATAGAGTAGTTCATTCTCTTTTAACATTATTACACATGAGAGGGATTGCATTGGCCTACCGACCCAAGGTAAATTATTACACACATGAAAGGGATGCCATTGTCCTACCGATTCAAGGTATGTCATTAGAATAGCTCATTAAATCCTCATGAAAGGGATACCATAGGTCTACCAATTCAAGGTTCATCATTATAGTAGTTCATAGACTCATCATGAAAGGGATACCATTGGTCTACCGATTCAAGATAAAGCCTTAGAATACTTCATTAGTCATTTATAAAAGGGATGCCATTGGCCTACCGATTCAAGGTTCATTATTACACACATGAAGATGATGCCCTATGCTTACTAATTGAAGGTATATTATACATTGAGAATAGCCTTTCAACAACACCACAATTGCATTATAGTCATGATCACATTACTTTCAAAGTATTCATAAAGCATGTACAAAAACATCATGATTATACAAAATCTCATAATTTACCCTTCAAGGACCATGAATCATAATTCACCAACACACCTAGAAGTACTACAATTTATGAATGTATAATAACATGATTCAAGTAACTAAACTACAACAAGAACAATTTCATAGTATTCACCTCACAATACTTCACCCACATCACAAAATCATAAACTAGGGTTATGGGGGATTCATGGGAGATTTTTTCTTAAAACCACCATAAAACAGCAATTCAATCATAATATAAGATAATTAAATCATTGAAAATGTTTTTTAGAAAGAATCCCTTACATGTAGTGAAAACCCTAGGTTTTGAAGACTTTTCTACTTTGAAATTGAGAGTTTGATGACTTCATGAATGAAAGCTAACCATGATGCAAAGACTATCATACCTTAGGTGTATAAATAAAACAAATTCGAGTAACAAATCTTCCTTCTTCAAGCCCTAACTTGATCTTCTTCTTCTTCTTCTTTTATGGAGTTTTAGAGAGAAGATTTTTGGAGAGGGTCAAGTTCGTTATGATTTTGGGTTTGGGATTTATGAAGTATATGACGTGGTTAAAGGCTTAAAAAGTCTTCTATAGGTCTAATTAAACAATATAAAATTACTTCACACTTAACTAAATTAATTAGGAATTACCTAAACTACCCCTTACCTTGGCCGAGATTTGGGCAGGTTCCAGGCATGACCTACGCCTGGGACCTACGGTCCGTGGATGGACCTACTGGCCATCCTGCAGGTACGTAGGTCATGACCTACAGTTTAATTTTGAGTGCTTGACCCACAACCCCCACCTACACGGCATGGGTGGACCTACTGCTCATAAGTCCCTCATGTAGGTGGACTGTTTTTGGGCAGTTTTGAGGTAGCTTTGGGGTTAGGCTTTAGGGTCCTCCTCAAGGACCCTTGGTTGGTCCTTGGGGGGTCGTACCTTGACGTTTAACCTCTAAACCCCTCATCCTAGGTACAGGAAGACATTTAGCAACATTAAACCACACATTAAACTCTAAAACTCTCATGTAAGGCTCTAGTTTCACCTACTAGTTTTCCGGGTGTTACATTATCTCCCCCTTGGGAACATTCATCCTTGAATGACGATCTAGACACCTGACGGAATTAAAGACTCAAGTCTAGCAGCCCATCATACATGAAACATCAAATAATGCATAATTTAAATGAGGATACATGAACTCCATCTCAACATGTTCGATACAACACAAGGTAGTAGGAACTACTTCTAACAACCCATTATTCATGAAAACTTCACCATTTCAATATTCATAGGAGGAACTACCTTCTCCAACTCAAAGCATGTTCATCATAACATCATGAAGAAAATTATGCAATTACTCTCAAAAGCACATTTAAGCATGTTCAACAATTCATTTTATGAAGCGTATATGCAACTCATACTAAATGCACATCAACATCAGAAATTCAAATCATGAAAACTCATTTTCTCATTAAACATGAATTTCATCAAAAACATGTATAACATAAGGATACCATGGAAACACATCAATCACACATGACTCCAAATAGGAAACAAGCCACAAGGAACTCTTTGTCTCAAGCTAGAGTAGGAATAGAAGAAAGAGATAAGCATATCAGAACTCTCAACAATCTTGCCTTCTAAGCATACCATCTCCCCCTTGGGAGAAAACCCCTACTAAGGATAACATGAAAATCTAACAATTAGCATAAGGACCTTAATAAAACATCTACATCTATGAGGAACTATCAGCATAATGGTGCCTTTATCCAGAAGGGATCCTTTGTCCTCTCTAGACCGGAGTGCATAGAAGCGACCATACTTTGGAGCATTAAGATTCGGAACAATAAGAGAATCTTGCTTGGTCTCTCTTCCTTTTTCTAAGAGTGTAGGGAAATTTTTCACTTGATGATCATTCTTCCCACAACCATAGCAACCATCTGTACCGGCTATGCACTTCCCATGATGCTTCTTTCCACATTTGGTGCAACTAGGCTTAGGAAATGGAGACCCACTACCTTTCTCTTAGTTTGACCTAGGAGTGTTTGACGAATCTTGGCTAGAGGATCTCTTTTTGAACCTTGGTTGACCTTGTTCATCAGGCCTAGCTCTCTTCATCTCTCTATTCTTTCTCTTGAGTTCCTCAATTTGTTGTGCATACACCATAAGCCTAGAGATATTCATGTAATCATGAAGCATTGCCATACGACATTCTTCTCCAACTAAGTTAGACACACCCGTCATAAATCTAATAATCTCATCCCTTAGATCCGTCACCATAGATGGAGCATACTTGGATAGTTGGGTAAATTTCAAAGCATACTCTTGAACACTCATGCTACCTTGCCTAAGGTTAATGAATTATTCTACCTTGGCTTCCATCAACTCACGGGGAAAGAACCTATCAATAAATGCTTTCTTGAACACCTCCCAAACAATGGGACCCACTCCTATTGGCCTATTTCTCTTCCATTGAGTATACCAAACTTGAGCAACATCCTTCAATCGGTAAGCGGCTAGCTCCACTTTATCTAACAAAGTAACCCCTATGGCATTAAGTATCTTGTAAACCTCCTCCACAAATTCTTGAGGATTATCTCCTACTTTGGAACCAAGAAACTCGGGAGGGTTCATCCTAACAAAATGTCTTAATCTAGTAGCTGTAGAGTTCACATTAGGGTTCACATGAGTCTCAACCTCTCTATTGGCTTGGTCCGTCATAGCTTGGGCTTGAGTGTCACGACTTGAGACAACATTAGAAGAGCCGACCTAACTTCCACATCCGACATAGCAAGAGGGTTAACTGGAGCTTGATTAGCTTGAGGAGCTTGGTTCACTTGAGGAGATTGATTCTCTTGAGGGACTTCTTCATTGACATTGTTGCCCTCTATTCTTATTGAGTTAGCCCTTCGTGCATTCAAATATATCCTGATGACACAAAATACGGATTAGGAGATGGACTTTATAGAGTAAAACTCTATGACACGACTTAAGAGTAATGTAAAAGTGAGATTTCCTAAGATCCAATAGCCTCCTATTCATAAATCTGGAGCGCTTCACACTATGAACAATACTTTACTAGACGTAGCTTATGAGATATCATCCTAGAATCATTCTAAACCTTGTGCTCTAATTACCAAGTTTGTCACGACCCAGAGGATGTCTCAAACAGTGCTACACAAGACTCAATCATGAATTCACACAAAAAGACTCAACTTACTCATGCAAGGATCAATTGTGCAGTAAGAGATTCAAATTGTGACTCACCATTATTAAAGATTCTGAAGTTTACAATACTTGCTTCAAATGCATGTTCAAGCTTAACAATGGTACTCAAATACCCTCACACAAAGAATGATTCCATAGTCACCCACAATGGTTCACAATTTAAAACTCCGGAATCAAATTCAACACTCACACTCACAAAGATGAACACAATGCATGATTTCACCCGTAGATTTACCCTTTTTTTCCAATCAACAATTTTCTTAGCTCACTCAAGATCAAAGAGGTCTTTTCAAGACTTGTAACAGGGCTGAGTGCAAGGGTATGGTCATTTAGGCTCAATGGTTGTATTCCTCATGAAATGTGGTGTGAACAACACTTTTTTTCCTTTTCTTCATCATTTTCATTTGTGCTCACAAGTCGTCCCATTATTCACTTTCCATGGACTGCTAGAAACCCCATTTCTTCTTGCATTTTCACAACTTTATTCCACAACTTTTTATTCTTTTTCTTTTTCATTTTTTTTCTCTTTTTTTTTTTATATATATGGAGGGGTTCTATTTTTCTCAAACCATGGGTCAACGGGCACTTTCTTGCACTTCTTAGTTTATCTTATCTTTTCACCACACCCCCAGCTTAGGCTTTTTGCCTAAGTTGGCTATTCACACAAACCACGAATCATGAGGATTATGGGTGATGGATCAAGAAAGGTCACATCTTCATCAAGTTTCTTTCAATAAAAGGGTAAGACTCAAAGGGTGTTCAAGCGGAGTTAACACACTAACAAGGTAGGCCACAAAAAGAGGTATATTGTCAAATTGTTTCACACTCTTCAAAGTTACCTAAGATCATATCAAGAGATTGCATCACTTAGTCAACCAAACCAACAAGGCAAATTCTAGGTGTAATCACACATGGTTCACGGTAAGCTCATCACACAAGGCATTGATACCAATGTTAAACAAGAGTCAACAGTTTTGCTAGTGTGTAATGTTCATCACAAGAGACTCAATTTGATACTAGGTTAGTCACAATGAGATGCAAAAAGTTCACGTATTGTCTATGCAACTTCATTTGGCCTCATCGTATCTGCACATTCATTTTGGTTAGATTATGAGCACTATTTAAGTCATCGGTATTGATCAAGACCGATACTCAAATTTGCAAGAGAACAACCATATTCAAACACTAACAAGAGGTGGCACAATTTTTTCGGAAGGGTCCTAAAATCATTTATCGTTAAAAACACGGAGCCACAAACTCAATCATCCACAAAAGCAGTATAAAACACAATTATAGCTCAAAACCCAAATATATACACAGAACCATAGTCAAAAAAGGTCACAAAAGGTGGGCCTCACCCCACCACAAATAAAAATCATTTTCCCTCAAATGGAATCAAAATAATATCCAAAAGTCAAAATAAAGTAAGACAAAGAGAGAGGTAAAGAAGGGATCCTGTCTACTCAGTCACTCCATTTGTCTGGGCATCAGTTCTTGGTGTAGTACTCAAATTCTATGCATCAGTGACCGGAGTCGACTCAGAAGGAACAATAGCTGCACTAGGGTCACCGAAGGGTGTATCCACCAAAGAAGTTTGCACAACTCCATCTACCATGGCCTCCTCAGTCTTAGCAAGGCCCTCATACGAAGCTTCCTCAACAACCTCAAGCATCTCTTCATCCATCTCTGCCTCAGACTCGGGATCAACCATCACTTCAACTCTAACCTCATCTCCGGTGGTAGCCGGATGCATATCTGTTACGTCTGAGATTTCCACCGTCCAGAAAATTATGGACAGGTCGGTGGATTTCAGCTGATCCACATCACTCCTCAACACACTAACAACGACCTTTAAAGTCGTCACCTCCTCGGTGGCCCCTTTGCCACGGTCACACACCACTATCCTAACCACAAAGGCATTAATGGTAGCGCTCAATAGTGTCACATCATCATCCATAGCAGTCTAAATTATGCCTAGAATGGAGGCCTTGAGTCTGGCAGCACAACAATCAGCAGAGTAGGCAAGCTGCCGCAGCCGGAGTGGTAAATCCTGAGTGAGCGGGGTTCGGGAAACAACATCAACAACAAGTCTAGGAGTCAACGTAGTAGTAGAGGAACTAGGGGTGTCGAAAGGGACAACAATAGATGTACCTAAAGGCACAGGGACCGAAGTAGGCAAAGATGCCTCTGCAGGTAGTGAGTCTGCGTCCACAACCGGGGAAGAGTCCACCGGGGCTGCCTTGACCAATCCATTAAGTATTCTACCTCGATCCTCTAGATGTCAGTAGAGGATGTGGGAATATATTCCACATCCTTCTTTGCATCTCTAGGAACCCGAGCCCGTCTGCATAGCTCGATGATCAACACCGAGAAGGGAAGTGAGGTTTGACGCTGCTTGGCCCTCATGACCATGTCATATGCCATAATCATCCCCAGATTGATCCTGATTCCATCAATGATGAAGCCTAGATAGGATGCCTTGGCAAGGAGGAGAAATGAATCATTCTGAGATGGCATGATAGTACTGCTGATGATGCCAAACTAGAACCTCGTAGCTACATTCAGGTCTTTGTTTTCAATTAAAGCCCCTGCATCCAACCACTTCGGAGTGCCATCAGATATCAACGGAGTTAACCACTTCTTCATGTTGTCCATCCTCTTTGTCCTGATCATATGCAGACAGTCATCTTCAAGTCTCGTAGTGCACTCTAGGACAACATTAATGGCAGAAAAATCACACTGCACCCTCTTTCCCCGAACAACTACATAGTCAACATGTTTAAATGTTGTTGCTTGCTTCTTTCTTTGTGGTATCAAGGAACTGTACGCACTGTAGAACTCCCTAATCCAACTTGGAATATACGGGCCACGGGGCTTTGTAAAGTACTAGAACTTATGAAGCATCAGACAACTCATAATCTTGGGGTACCTATCAATTACCCAATCCGTGGACATACGCTTCTCCTCAATAATTATCCTTAGCCCCTCAGTCTTTAATCTATTCATAGACTTGGGTGGAAGACCCAATACTGGTGGTGCTAGCACAACTACGTGTGCTGGAACTGGAGGAGGAGTTAGTGGTGACCTGAGGAGTCCTGACCCTAGACGGATCGTTCATCCTTTTGGACCGCAGCTCTATTATCTGTGCTTCTACTAACTCATCATCCTCAAAAGCTACATTCTGAGGCTCTGGATGATCACCCTCACGATCAGAAGTGGTGAGGTGGGTGGCGTAGATCCCATCACTGTCGGAGCTGGCCTCCGGTGACGCAGGTGCCTTGCTTTTTCCTTTGCGTTTCCCACTAGTTGTGGGAATTTTTGTAGCTTTGCCTCTAGATGCAGCTGCATCCTCATTCATTGTAATCCTCTTAGCCTTCTTTCAGGGTGGCATGTTCCTCCCAACAACTTTTGATCTATCCATGTCTGCAAAAATATCAGAAAAAGTGAGAAACACTTCAAACAAAATCACAGAAGAACATTTGCAGACAGACTCTCCAAAAGGATTAGCTCAAAATTCTCAAAAAAATTTGGCATGTCGGCAATGGGAAGGCCGTTCGGTGAATCACCAACAGTATTCGGTGAGCAAGGATTATCCCGCCGAAAGTTACAGTGCAAATAAGGTGCAAGGGTGCAGACAAAGGGCAATCAAGAAGGACTTTTGGCAAGTCACTGAGTTCTTTTGGCGACCTAAGGCTTCTCACCGAAAGTTATAGAACTACCTCATTTATCATGATATTAAAGGCGAGATGGGGCATTTCGGTGAGCTCAACCCAGCTCGCCAAATGACCCAATGTGCCTATTTTCAACCCAACTTCTCAAAGTCAACCCCGTAACCCCCGAAAACAAAATCAAAGCATGCACTTATCAAATTAGGCTCAGACCCATTACACCCATTGCCCCGTGATACTCAAACTTCACCCAAGTTTTCCAAATTTGGCCATTTGATGACTTTTCACCCTTAAGAATGACGTCACTAGCTCTATCATTGGGAAAATTACGTTATTTGGCACAAACACGGGGAACTTAGACTTTACCCGACTAGACCCAACAACATGCAAGCACAACCCCATAATTTCTAACCAATTTTAAGGCATAGAATTATGGGAAATCAACAATAAAGGCATTACGAGCAAAATTATTAAATTAAAACAGACACACACATACACAATTAAGATCAGAGAGGCCCAGCACACGTCAATAAGATAAGATCATTGCAAATGAGTTTAAAATCACTAAAAATAAACTCGGGGTTCGGAAAACCAACCTTTGATGCCGAATATTCAAGATTGAAATGCTAGGTGGCAAAGTAATCTACTCTGAACACATGATCAACGACTCGAATACAATAAAAATGCAAGAAATATAGAAACTAATGTGTGGGTGTAAGTTTTGGGAGGATTTAAAGTGAAAGAGTTTGAAAGTTTAAACCTTTGGCCTTTAAAAACCGTCCAGTTCTCGCCCATTTGGCGACATTAGTTTTGCTCACCGACCCACTCGGCGACACGCTAAGTGGGCACTTACCTCGCTGAGTTTTACAGGACCTCCAATTAATGTGGGGGTCCAAACAGCGTACTAGATCGCGATCGTCGACTCGCCAAGTTGCTCCTGGGCTCGTCGAGTTTTACAGACTCCAATTTAAAACTGTTTTGAGTCCAACGGCGGTCCAAGTTGGGCTCGCTGGCCTCTTCAATGATGCGTCGACTGGACTTTTAGCCCGCCAACCTGCACTTTTCAAACACTTTTCACACTTTGACCTGCACACTCAACACACCATTATTTCAAACTTGAAATGAAAGAAAGAAAATAAAACTTTGGTTGCCTCCTAAGCAACGCCTTAGTTAACATCGCAGCACAATGCAAGTCCACACTTATAGCTCATTTTTGGGGTTAGCAATAGTATCACTAGGCAAACCCCCTAGCTATCTTGGGTTCAGATGAGACAAGATATGACCCGTTAGGGTCTCCAACTACTTGATCGATACTAAATGTGAGTTAACGGTCTGGCTAAGGGTTGACACGTCTTCTTTCATTTCTTTCAAAATCTTGTCAGAAGCCTCAACTTTGTTTAGGATACGAGAAAGCATATCCTCAAACCGGCCACCTTCTGAATCTTTTGGCTTTTGGCTCTCATGGTGAGGCACATACCTATCCTTCTCCCATCCTTCCAATTTGGATTGCAGTCCCTCTATTCTTGATCGCGATCCTTCCAACCTTCATCCCTATTCCAACCTTGGTTGCCACCCTGCGTCGAGTAGTTTGAATGATAACCACCACCTTGGTTGGCTAGGAAATTTGCCTCTTCATTATACAAGGCCTCAAATTTGGACTCCTCCAGATTAGCACACCCGACACCTACGATATTGACACTTCGAGACCAACTCCCATGACATTTTTATACAAAATGTCAAGTTGTGTCATGATCTTGGCCATGTTCTGGTCCCTTTCTTGGTCTCTCTCCATCTATTTGTTCCTTGTTCAATTTAAATGTGAGAGGGGAGACCTGATCTTCACGGGTGTACCACGCCCAGTTTATGGTAGTCATGCCATCCAAGAGTTGAGCTGCTATCACATAATGTTGCTGCATCAAACCTCCTGGAAAAGATTGGTCAGCCACACCCTTGTTTACCAATTTAAGGCTTCAATAAAAATACTATAGCAACACATTGTCAAGCAAGCCATGGGTTGGGCATTGGAGCACTAACATCTTGAATCAAAGACAAGTTTCATAAATTGGCTCACCCTCCAGATGCTTGAAGCTTTAAATATTGTACCGAAGAGTCATCATCTTCGAAGGAGAGAAAACTCACACGTTAAATGCGGTGACCAGCTCCTCCCACAAAGTGATTGATTCACGTGGCAATTTAGCTAGCCACTTACACGCTTCTCCCATCAAAGAGAACGAGAACAACCTTAACTGGACCAACTCTTGAGATACGTTCTTGAAGGGGAATGGTCCGCATACATCCAAAAAGTTTCTAATATTCTTATAGGGATCCTCATGAGCCAAACCACCGAACAACCCCTTTAATCGCAAGAGCTGCAACATAGTACTTATGATATGAAACAC
The DNA here is from genome assembly GCA_029582625.1 of Solanum boliviense. Lineage (NCBI taxonomy): Eukaryota > Viridiplantae > Streptophyta > Magnoliopsida > Solanales > Solanaceae > Solanum > Solanum boliviense. The sequence goes on along the minus strand of JAJOOJ010001071.1, from coordinate 80,208 downwards.
TGCATTCCCTTCGATCGGAGGTAAGTGAATGGCACCAATTCCACCCATAAGATGGGGGTCATTATTATTAGGCTCGTTGACATAGTTGAGGTTATCGAGGTCATCTTGATGGCCTACTTGGTTGCCATTGTTGCCGTTCACACTTATACTTCCTATTCCAAAACACAAACAAGCAAAACAAAACTAAAATTAAGTAAGTTCAACTATGAATAACAAGAACAAAATTCAACTTGGCTAAGAATTCTCAAGTAACACAACTCCTCGACAACAACGCCATTTTAATTTCACCTATCAGGACACTTCATCCAATACAAAGTGCCAACGATCGTTAGTGAGTAATATAACCCAACTAAGTGATTTGGGGTCGAATCCCATAGGGAGTGGTACGTATTTGAGAATCAATAGAAAAGCATGAATATGTTCAAGTCAATCATAGGTAAAAAATTTTACGAATAAAAGCATGATCCAAGTTTGGGGTGACACAAGTGTCAAATAACAAGGGGGTTTTGATTGTAATTATCAACTACAACAGTAAATAACACGAAAATCACAAGTATAGAGATGGGTTCTTGGGATGTGATTAGATTATGGGCAAAGGTAGACAAATGGGTGATTGCAATGAATAGTGAATAGCTGTAAATCAGTGAATAAGCTAGACTTTAGTGGGGATAAACTTTCTCTCAAACAATTTACCCCAAATCAAATTGGTTTCTCTCGAACACCAATAAGCAGTGATGAGTCCATGATTTGGACTTATTTAGGGCTATATTTTGATGAAATTAGTGTCCTCAAATGCATGTTTTACCTTGATATCTAATAAAAAAACCTTTAAGTTTAAGGTATTTGAAGTTTGAGGGAAAGCATGGACACTATCGAGAAAAAAGAAGAAAAATTAGCTAACAGAACGAAGAAATGAAGATCTGTGAATCGCCGAACCCATTCGGCGAATTTCCAATAGATCGCATATTCGCCTTTTGTTCCAGTGTGCTAAGCCTTGAAGTAAAAGAGCAAATCTGTGGTGAATAAGAGCAGTTGGCGTATCGCTGAGCAACTCCCCTAAGCAGTGCTATATCGCCCAATTATCTAGGACATAAAGATGCTGAAGGCAACTAATGAAAGGCAATGAAGTAGACCAAAGGGAGGATCGCCGAATACATTGGCGATTTCCACTAACGTCGCCGAAAGATCCTTCGGAGCACATTTTCTGTAAACTATAAATACTAGTTCAACTTTTATTCTTAGAAGCGAATATTGCCTTATTTGATGTAGTTTTTAGATTATTAAGTTGGAGGCAGAGTTTTAGAGATACTCTCTCTAAGTTTTGGAGAACTTGGAGTTTTCATAGTGTTTCAAATTCAAGGAATTGGACTTGGGTCTCTTGGATTCTTCACTCTTGGCTTTTTTTAAGACTTAATCTCTCATATCCATTGATGGAAACTGATATGGTATACGTCTTTATCTTTGTTGCATGCGTAGCTAAAACCCCAATTCTTGGGGTATGATTTTCTAAATATGGGTTAGATTAGTTGTTAGGTCTTGCTAGCTGATAGTCTATTCGTAGTTTAAATGTGATTTCCTTTTGTATTTTCGGCTTGCTCGAGAGAGAGGTCGTAAAACTAAGACCACTAAATTGATGGCCAGTGTGAGTGGGTCGGCATGAGGTTCAGCTCGAGAGAGTGAACCCTTGTCCCATGTCCACACACTCAGTTCGAGAGAGTGAGTGGGTTAAGGCGGAGGCAGTTTTTCATGCGGCAAGTGGTTGTTCGAGAGGAACACATTTGAAACGGGGTAAGTTGCTCGAGAGAGAGCTTATTCCTCTTAAAGTCTAGCCTAGTCATAAATACTCAATGAATTTACTTTCAAAAGCATGTGCCCAATGATTTAGTCTATCCCGCATTCCTATCACATCCCAAGAATCCCGTCTCTATACTTGTATTTTTCCTTATTTTCACTGTTTTAGTTGTTACTTGCTTAGAAACCTCTATTTGATACTTGACAATTGCGTTACCCTTTTTAATATGTTATGTGGTCATTCGCCAAAGTCTTTCGTTACGATTAACTTTAGCAATTTTTGAACTTAACCACCAATCACGCCCACTCCCTTGGGACTCGACCCCAACCCTTGGTTGGGTTACTAAACTATTGTACGATCGTAGACACTTGCATGAGAAGTTGTGTCTTGATTACGCAAACATCAAAATGGAACCGCTGCCGAGGAGTGGTGTTCGGTGAAAGTTTTTGGTTTAAGATGAATTTTGCTTTTGGTAGTCGTAGCTTACTAACTTTATTTTTAGTTTTGTTTTCCTTTGAATTTGTTGATATAGGTAGGTACCCTAAGCATGGTTGGGGGATATGGTGACAACTCGGCAGAGACGAGTCAAGGAGTCGAGAGGGACTTTGAGTTACTGCACTGGTAACTAAGCCGAACGAGTTGTCCACCAAAATAATAGAGGTGGAAAACTAGTGCAAGAGTCAAGGGAGCTACATACCTCCTCACGAGAGGAAGCAGTCTAAAGAGAGGGAGAACTATCGAGTCGAGGACACACTCCAAATCATTCCCCAAAAGATCATCGAACAAGATCGAATGTTGGAAGAGATGAAAGAGAGTATTGAAGTGTTGAATTAAATGGTTGGCTCTCACTCTAGATCGATCCACCTGATCAGGACATTCTTGAATTATGTGGTGCCTCATCTTCACTCAAACGAACTATTAGGGTTACCTAGTAACACTAGGACCAACCCAACCAATGGGGAGTGAGTAAGGACTCACATCGTGCCACAACGTTAAATAAGGCGCTTCTTAGGAGGCAACCCAAGGTTTTAAATGCTTTATTTTTCTTTTATAAATAAAGTTGTGTTAGTGGTGCATATTTGAATGAGGGAAGTGATGAAAATTATAGGTTGGCGAGAAACTGGTTAGTCGACGGACCGCCGTTTGGCTTAATTCAAGTTCAAGTCAGAGCCTGTAAAACTTGGCGAACTTACGAAGCAGTTCAACGCGTCGGCGACTAGCCCGGCAACCTAGATGTAGACCGCCGACTTAACCCCCAAGAAACTAAAAGAACTTTGGCAATTTGTAGCAACCCTAAAAATTGATAGGTGAAACTAGAGCCTAACGTATGAATTTTAAAAGTTTAAGCATAAATTGGAGTTATGAAATTTTCCAAAAAAATTGGACGTTGCCTTAGTTTTATTTGGTAAGTCCATGTGGGCAAGGGGCGTTTTCCCAAATATTAATTTTATTTAAATGAAGAAGTGGGTATATTTTATTTTATTTCTAATAACTATATATGGTATTAAAACTTTTAAAAGGTATTTTTGAATTCATTCTTCAAATTAAAACCCCCAAAAGTTCTTTTCTCTAAAAGTCCTCTCAAGCTCAAGGAAGAAGAAGATATGGGCAACTAGGGTTTCAAATTGAAGGTTTCTTCCATCAAATTTTCATGGGTTTGCTCAATACTAAGGTATGGTGGCTCTTTATCTAAAGCTAGTTTTTGCTTTAGAGCCAATTTCAAAGGGTTTTCAAATTCTCAAAAGTTATGAAAAACTTTTATTTCTTACCCTACTCAAGGGTTCTTGCATTAAATGGTTTTAAATGATGGATTGTGATCTTTAATTAATGTTTTCAAGTGAAAAATCTCATGAACCCTCGATTTCACAAATTCCTATATTTGACTTACAAAATGGGTTTGTTGATAATGATTGGGTATTGATGAATTTATGCTTAGAATAGATTGTATTGTTGATGTTTATGATTTTCTATATCTATTGATTAATGTTGAGGATGGCTTTGGAGGATGGTAAGTTGGCTTAATCTCATATTATTGACATTATTGTTCTTGCTTGGTTTGATCCACTTATAGTGGAGGTGTTTAATTCTGGATTGTATTATGAATATGGCCTTGAAGGCATTATTTATTGAATTAAAGTGTTATCAAGTTATGAAGTGTTATTATACTATGTGAAGGTATTCTTATGGTTATAAGGTGATCTTGTACAAAGTGTTATTGTAGTGTAATTGAAAGCATTTTCTCTTTAAATGTTCATATGTGACGATTGTTGGACTGTGAAGAGTCCCTATATGGCAATGTTGTGACTTGCTTGGTAGACTTAGATGTCCTCTCTTGTTACTTAAAAGCTAGGATTGGTAGACCTAAGCATGGTGCCCTTTCTATGAATGATAAAAGAGGACTTCTAGATTATATCTTGAATAGGCTAGACCTAGCATGTTACCCTTTTCATGAGTAAGTCTATACTCCTAAATGTGAATTTTAAACCTTGAAGTGGTGAACCCTTGGGGTTATGACCTTGTTCTTGTGTGAAATGATAGACTTAGAGATGGTGGACTGGAATGGTAACAAACTCTCTCTAAGAAAGTCAATGAGCTATCCTTGAATGGACCTTGATCGGCTAGAACTAAGAAATGGAGCCATTCTTGGTAGAAGTACTATGAGTTGGCCGAACATATAAATGGGGTCCACTTTATTGCATACATGTGAATGAATAACTCTATGGGAACTAAGGCTAAGCACCGAGTGGATGTGGTTAGGATGGTGGCCCTACTTAAGTATGAGACTAGGGCACAATGAACATCCTTGGACATCCCCTAAACCATGTGCTTGCATGGGTTGCGTATTAGTTCTACCTTTGGCAAGTAGAACACCTTCCACGGAGTAGGGTAGACTCCGGATTCCATGCCTAGCTAGTATGGTCTGTGTCGGTTAATGCCTATTCCCATCATGTGGGATATGCACTCTAGTTATTGGATAGGTTCTACAAAATGTAGGTGGTAGTATGGGATGCTATCTACACATTGCATGAGTAGGCCTAGAAGATGCTAAAGTGAGTTCCCTAAGTCTAAATGGCTATTATGTGAAAGTCCCCTAAATGCTTAAATGTCTCCTAAGTGGTTCATTAAATTTTTTTGACTTAGCATGTTATATTGTAATGGTACATTCCTTATCCATGGTAACCCTTAGGAACACTTAGGTGTATATAAAGAGATTGTATGGGCGATCACTTCATGTTTCACTTAAGTGTGACTTTGGGTAACTTGAGATAGAGGTCATTAAATGATGAAAAGGCTTACTTGTCGCTTATGCTCATGTATTGTACATTGGTACTACTTGAGTATGTCGATTATGTGGGTATTTTCTTATATGTGGATGATGACGTGAAATGTGTCTATTATAATTGTGATATGAAGGTTTTATAAAAAATGGCATAAAAGCATATATCTCAAATAAATGTCTATTTTAACATGTTTTTGCATGGTCATCATACTTAGTACTTAATTGTGCTAATTCTATATTTTCCTCTATTTTCTACAAGTGTAGGTTCCAGCAAGTGAGCGGGTTCTATAGTAAGCTTGGGATTTGAAGTTCTTCCTAGATCTTGTGGTATGTCCTTATATGTCTAGGACAAGACTTTTCTATTCTAGTGTTATGATAAGTTTCTTGTAATAGACTTAGTAGACTTCTTTTGATTGTAAAGGGCCGTGCCCCTAGTATGTTTTCAGGTTTATGTCTAAGATGGCTAAGAGACCTAGTATTTCGCTTGTGTACTTTTGAAATCTATTTTTTTAAAAATTATATAATATGACCATTGAGTTTTATGGATTTTGTTTTAAAGAGTTCTTAATTCCGCACTATTTTGACATATCTAATGTGATGAATACTAAGGGCTTGTATAAGACCCCCGATAGGTTAAATATGCATGTTACGACTTGGGGGTGATCTCGGGTCGTGACACAATTTGCGAGGCAGGTGATCACTCGACCAATCACTGAGTAAATCGACGAGTGTGACAAACATCACTGAACATGCGCGAACTGGATGGCTTATAATGGCTAAGAAACTTCAAATTTGAAATTCTTCACTTTCCCTTGCTCTTAAACCTCCTAAATTCACACTAAGGTAGTATTTCTTTATCTTAGCCCTTTACTAACATTTTTGTTTGTTGATTTGTGCTCGAAGTTGGAATACTTTGCCGCCTAGCTTTTCAATCGCATTTCAATCGGCATTAAAGTTTAGTCCTAAAGCCCCCAGTTTATTGTTGAAAATTTTGAACTCTTTTGCAATAATAGTATGTATTGACGTGTGCTGGGACTCTTTGCTAGAATTAGAATATTTACATGCCTATTTCAATTTGAAAATCTTGCATGTGGTGCTTTGATCGTCCAATGCTCGTATTAGTTGTATAATTGAATGAAATCTCATTGGGTTGTGATTGCATGTGGTTCAATTGATTGGGTCAAGTTTGAGTAGCCCGCGTTTGTGCTAAATGCCAAAAATTTGCGCAATGATAGAGCGGGTGACACAACTCTTAAGAGCAAATATCGTCAAAATAGCCAAATTCGGCAAATCCGAGAAAAGTCTGAGTATTCCGGGGTGATGGGTAGTATAGGTCTTGTTTGAATTCCATTAGTGCATGCTTTGATTTCAATTTCGGGGGCTGCGGAATTGAATTCGAGAAGGTGGGTTGAAAATGGGCATGTTGGGTCATTCAGTGAGCTAGTCGAGCTCGCCGAATCACTCGAAGGTTATCCTATTTTCTTCGTCTCGCGTTTAATTTTGTGTGAAGTTTGTGGTTTGAGTCTGTAAATTTTGGCGAGAAGCTTGAGTTTGCCGAAGGGACTCGGCGACTCGCCGAAAGTACTCTTTATCACTCTTTATTTGCACCCCTTAGAGCCTTATGCACTGTAACTTTCGGCGGACAAACCCTTGCTTGCTGAAATTAGTCGGCGATTCACCGAAAGGACTCTCCTATTGTCGACTTCCCTTAATTGTTGAGCCAATCCCTTCGGTGAGCTCGACTTTGCTCGCCAAAGAGGTTCGGCGACTCGCGGACTAGATCGGTGAGTCTATCTGCAATTACTTTTTTATGCTTGCATTTGAGTTTTTTTTCGATATTTTGCATATATGGTACGCACCAATCTAATCGAGTCACCTTAGAAAAAGGTAAATGGTATTACGATAAATGAAGGAGGATCACGTCCTTCACAGAAAAGAAAAAAATATCCCCCACTAGGAGATAAAGGCAAACTAAAAAAGCATATATCGAATAAATGAGTAGCTATTGAGGCCCAAATTTAGTGATCTTGACCTGAAGATGATCAACCCTTAATTCACTGAAAGAATAGGCTCCGAGATAAACCTCAACCCACATCAATCAGGGTTTCATCAACAGCAGCTCCTCAAACAACAGATTCAGTGCCAACTCAGGCACCTCCAGTCACCCCTGCACTACCTATAGTTCCTTCATCGAGGCAATTAAACAGATTGAAAGGTGATGGTTTACGAACCGTCATAAAAGAGAAGTTACTATCTATGGAGGTTCTGAAGGGCAAGCATCCTAATGTGCTTGAAATTCTCTGATACCATGGATTCGAGCAGTTCACACGGTCCCGAGACCCTTACATTCCCTCCTGGTTAAGAGAATTTTACACTGCTTATGGGGAGTTGGTGCGTAAGAACAAAAAGAAGGCAATTGAGTTTCGATCGATGAAGTCGGTCATGGTTAGAGGCAAGGATGTGGAGTGGCATAGCGAGCATATTAATGTTGTATTAGTTAGACCACTACACTGTGCACTTCCTTACGAGGGGTTGTCGATTGTTCAGTCCCTGGATGACTTGAAGGGTTGGTTGGCTCAGATGATTTCTGACACCACCCCGAGGTGGATGGAGGCATGAGCTCCCATTGAGAAGAGGGACATGAACATTGCCTCCAGATTCCGATTTGGCTTCATCAGCAAAACTATCATGCAATCCCAGACCGACTCTATTCTGCACCATCCTAAGGCGGTTTGCCTCAGTTCTATCATGGCAGGAAGAGGATCAAATGGCCATCTCTCGAACAATTTACACCCAAATCAAATTGGTTTCTCTCGAACACCAATAAGTAGTGATAAGTCCACGATTTGGACTCATTTAGGGCTATATTTTGATGTAATTAGTGTCCTCAAATGCATGTTTTACCTCGATATCTGACAAAAAAACCTTTAAGTTTCAATTATTTGAAGTTTGAGAGAAAGCATGGACACCATCGAGCAAAGAGGAGCAAAAGTAGCTAAAAGAACGAAGAAATGAAGATCTACGAATCGCTGAACCCATTCGGCGAATGGCCAATAGATCGCATATTCGCCTTTTGTTCCTGTGAAGGAAAGGAGCAAATCGGCGGTGAAAAGAAGCAGTCGGTGTATCACCGAGGGACTCCGCGAAGCAGTGCTACATCGTCCAATTATCCAGGACACAAAGATACTGAAGGCAACTGATGAAAGGCGATGAAGTAGACCAAAGGGGGGATCGCCGAATGCATCGGCGATTCCCACTAACGTCGCCGAAAGATCCTTCGGAGCACATTTTCTGAAAACTATAAATACTAGTTCAACTTTTATTCTGAGCAACGAATGTTACCTTATTTGATCTAGTTTTTAGATTATTAAGTTGGAGACTGAGTTTTAGAGATACTATCTCTAAGTTTTGGAGAGGGTTTTGAAGAACTTGAAGTTTTCAAATTCAAGGAATTGGACTTGGGTCTCTTGGATTCTTCACTCTTGGCTTGTTTTAAGACTTTATCTTGCATGCCCATTGATGGAAACTAATATTGGTATACGTCTTTATCTCTGTTGCATGCGTAGCTAAAACCCCAATTCTTGGGGTGTGATTTTGTGAATATGGGTTAGATTAGTTGTTGGGTCTTTCTTGCTGATAGTCTATTTGTAGTTTAAATGTGATTTCGTTTAGTGGTTGTGGATAAATTTAATGAATTTGTAGTTCCAAATACAAGTTTATTTATTTGTTTTCGGCTTGCGAGAGAGAGAGGTCGTAAAACTACGACCACTAAATTGATGGCCAGTGTGAGTGGGTCGACATGAGGTTCAGCTCGAGAGATTTAACCCTTGTCCCATGTTCACACACTCAACTCGAGAGAGTGAGTGGGTTAAGGCGGAGGCTGTTCTTTATGCGGCAAGTGGGTGTTCAAGAGGAACGCATTTGAACAGGGGTAAGTTGCTCGACAGAGAGCTTATTCCTCTTAAAGTCTAGCCTAGTCTCAAATACTCAATGAATTTACTATCAACAGCATGTACCCAATGATTTAGTCTATCTCGTATTCCTATCACATCCCAAGAATCCCATCTTCATACTTGCATTTTTCCTTATTTTCACTATTTTAATTGTTACTTACTTACAAACCCCCATTTGATATTTGACGCTTGCGTCACCCTTTTTAATTTGTTATGTTTTCATTCGCCAAAGTCTTTAGCTACAATTAGCTTTAGCAATTTTGCACTTAACCACTAATTCTCACGCGCACTCCTTTGGGCCTTTGGGACTCTACCCCAACCCTTGGTTGGGGTACTAAACTATTGTACGATCGTAGACACTTGCATTGGAAGTTGTGTCTTGATTACGCTAACATCAAGCAACAATTAAGAACAACCTACACTTTAGTCCATTCACTCTCTCGAGCTGAATGTGTGAAAAAGGGTTTAAGAATCACTCTCTCGAGCTGAACCCATGACAACCAAATACCCATAGACCATCAAATTAGTAATCTTGGTTTTAAAACCTCTCTCTCGAGCAAGCCAAAAACACGAAGGTAGCGTTGCATTTGCAACTACAGCCCTTTAGATTAAGCCACAGTTACTAAATGAAATTACTTTTAAACAACATTTAAACTATTAATTAACGATACCCAACACTATATCAACCCATAATCACATAATCATACCCCATGAATCGGGGTTTTAGTTAGACATCATAAAAAGATAGAAATCATTACCAAATTGTGTTTCCATCAACTAGGTACGATTAATTTTATCTTTAAAAAGGTCTAAGATGAAGAATCTTCAACACCCACTTCCAATTTCTCTGAAAATGGAAATCGTCAAATCTTCAAAGCTAAGGAAAATATTGTCTCAAAACTCAGTTCTAAGCTCTCTAATTTGAAAACTGAACAATAATGAAAACTAGATAAAAATATTATGCTAAACTAAAATTCAAACATGTATTTATAGTCGCCAAAAATGTGTTGCGAAGGACCATTAGGCGCAATAATTCGGGATCGCCGATCCACTCGGCAATCCCCCTTTTGGTCAGTTCCATCGCCTTTTTGCTTTGGCCTTCAAAAACTTCAAGTTATGTAACTTTGGGCGATATAGCACTGCATCGTGGAACCATTTGGTGACTCGCCGACTGCTCCTTTCTATCGCCAACATGATTTTATTTTTCAGGCCTTGGCACACTAGAACATTAGGTGAGACCATGGCCATTCGGTGACTCACATAATGGTTTAGGCGATCCTCAGGCCTTCTTTTCTTCGCTCTTTCAACTGCCTTGTTGCTATTTGCTCATTATTGTCCATACTTTGTTCCTCAATCCAAATACCTGAAAGTCAAGGATTTATATTAGTTATTGGCAAAAAATATGCATTTTAGGACACTAAATCTATTAAAATAAAGCTCTAAATGAGTGTAAATCGTGGACTCATCAATGCCATTGGCCTACCGATCCAAGGTTCATTATTACACACATGAAAGAGATGCCATTGACTTACCATTCAAGGTACATCATTAGAATAGGTCATTGAATCCTCATGAAAAGGATACCATAGGTCTACCGATTCAAGGTTCATTATTATAGTAATTCATAGACTGATCATGAAAGGGATACCATTGGTCTACCGATTCAAGAGAAAGCCTTAGAATACTTCATTAGTCATTTATTAAAGGAATGCCATTGGCCTACTAATTCAGGTTCATTATTACACATATGAAGAGGATTCCCTAAGCCTACCTATTCAAGGTATATCAATCAAGATCACTTTTAATTACACATGAACAGGATGCCCTAAGCCTACCAATTCAAGGTATATTATACATTGAGAATAGACTTTCAACAACACCACAATTGCCTTATAGTCATGATCACATTAATTTCAAAGTAATCATAAAGCATGTACATAAACATCATGATTCTACAAAATCTCATAAATTACCCATCATGGATCATGAATCATAATTCACTAACACACCTAGAATTACTACAATTTAGGCATGGATAATAACATGATTCAAGTAACTAAACTACTACAAGTACAATTTTATAGTAGTCACCTTACTACACTTCACCCACATCACATAGTCATAAACTAGGGTTATGGGGGATTCATGGATTCATGAGAAATTTTATCTTAAAACCACCACAGAACAGCAATTCAATCATAATATAAGACGATTAAATCATTGAAAACATTTTTAGAAACAAATCCATGACTTGGGTTGAAAACCCTAGGTTTTGGAGACTTTTCTACTTTGAAATTAAGAGTTTGAGGACTTGATGGCTGAAAGCTAACCATTAATCAAAGACTACCATACCTACGTGTAGAAATCCAACAAATTCGAGTCACAAAGTTTCCTTCTTCAGGCCCTAACTTGATCTACTTCTTCTTCTTCTATGGAGTTTTAGAGAGAAGATTCTTGGATAGGGTTAAGTTGGTTATGATTTTGGGTATGGGATTTATGAAGTATATGAGATGAATAAAGGCTTAAAAAGTCTTATATAGGTCTAAATAAATAATATAAAATGACTTAACACTTAACTAAATTAATTAGGAATTGCCTAAACTATCCATTACCTTGGCCGAGATTTGGGCAAGTTGTAGGGATGACCTACGCCTGGGACCTACGGTCCTTGGATGGACCTACTGGCCATCCTTTAGGTCCGTAGGTCATGAACTGCAACTTGATTTTGAGGGCTTGACCCACGACCCCCACCTACGGGGCGTGGGTGGGCCTACTGCCCGTAGGTCCCTCATGTAGGTGGGCTATTTTTGGGAAGTTTTGAGGCAGCTTTGGGGTTAGGCTTTAGGGTCCTCCTCGAGGACCCTTGGTTGGTCCTTAGGGGGTCGTACCTTGACGTTTAACCCCTATAACCCTCATCCAAGGTACGGGAAGCCGATTTACAACATTAACCTGCACATCAAACTCTAAAACTCTCATATAAGGATCTAGTTCACCTACTAGTTTTCCGGGTGTTACAACAGCTCATACAATAATTTTCAAAACCTAAAATAAAAGAATATAAGAGAAATTGTGGTGAAATCTTCGAATGCTATGAGGACTCACCAAGCATCAAATCCTTCTCCTACTATGATCCTATCCATGGGGATGAGAGTCGATATCGCCGGACCCTACATTTGGATAAGAAATGTAGGCATGAGTATGCGTTAGTACAAACATGTACTAAATATGATAGCTTGCATAAATATCAACATAAGAATAAGAGTAAGGAAACATAACTCCTAAACCATGATCAAAACAAGTAAATCTCATCTTAGAACATACTTACGATACTCCCTTGAAGTAACCTTCTTTCATCATAACTATGCTACCTTTGATGTGAGAAGTAGTCAATTCATAATTATTCTTATTATCCATGGAAGACACGTCATCTTGCCAATCCAAGCTAAGTCATTATCCATGGAAGAGAACATCGTCATGCCAATCCAAGCTATCCATGGAAAGGTTCCTTCTCACCAATCCAAGCTACCCATGGAAAGGTACAACTTACCAATCCAAGTTATCCATGGAAAGATACAACTTAGTAAACAGTCCAAGCTATCCATCAAAAGGTACTACTTACCAATCAAAGATATCCATGAAAATGTACTATTTACCAATCCAAGCTATCCATCAAAAGGTACTACTTACCAATCAAAGCTATTCATGGAAAGGTACTATTTACCAATCCCAGCTATCCATGGAGAGTACTACTTACCAATCCAAGCGATCCATTGAAAGGTACTACTTACCAATCCAAGCTATCCATGGAAAGGTACTACTAACCAATCCAAGCTATCCATGGAAAGGTACTGCATACCCATCCAAACTAGGTCTTATTATCATAGTTCATAAATTCCTTGATTCATTTTAGGTGAGCAATCCTTTCAACCTAGAATAATTCTATCTGAGAAAACCGTTAACATGCATACATTCATAAAGGAAATCATGTGGGTAAATCCCTTCCACAACAATTCTATCTAGTAATCAACAACTAATATAAGCTTTACTCTCAAAGCCCTAATAATCATAATTCATCATATATGCTTCAATCTCAAGCAACTCATATCTATTTGCTTCATTATCAAAGCAATCTACAATGTACCTTATCAATTCTATAAGAAAACATCTAAATCCATAATTTCCCCTTTCATGGAGTAAAACAAATTTACATCAATTCCTAATTTAATTCAAGGGTTAGACATGGGTAGTTGGAAATTCATTCTAAAATCATTGAATCCACTCAATTCAAGCATAAACAACCATAATCCAATCATTTGGATCAACATTCATCAAGACCCACAACATTGGAAGAAACCCTAACTCAAATTAGGTAATTTCAACTTTTCAATTGAGGAAATCTTAGGGGCTCCATGGATTAAAGGATTCCATGGATGAAAAGCCATCATACCTTGTTAACAAAGCCCAAAAAATTCTTGAGGAATTGAGACTTGACCTGGATCCTAGCTTGAACTCTTTCTTCTTTTTCAGGTTCTAGAGAGACAAATATTTGAGAGAAAGAACTTTGGATTTTTTTGGATTTTTGAAATATTGACTTGAATGGGTGAGTTTTCGAGTTAAAATTACTTATATAGGGATCCTAGGCTTCGGTAAAATGACATAGTTTTTTGAGAATATGGGCAAATGTTAAGGGAATGCTCTCAGTGCACAATAGCAAGGTAGCAATTGTGAGCTAAGAAGACTTCACCGACGACAATCACAACCTACGCACACACCCAAAATTGTCACACTAGCTACTAGAGCAACTCATAAAATGTTGCCTCTCACTTTTGGGGATTTTCTACCTCCGAAGTACCAAGCGACAGAAAAGGAGAATGATACTAGTAGTTTAGAGGATGAGATTCAATTGGGAGATACGGATGGGAAGGATACACCGAAGAGTCGATTGCAATTTTTTGATGCTTTGATGTTGGCACTTCAAAACAACCTACTCCTGGTGCTCCAGAATATGTGAAAGGAAAAAGACCCTGAAATTCATCCCCCTGTGCTAAAGGAGGGTATTCTTATAGTTCAAATTTAAGAGGAGGATAACCAATTATAGGTTAAGGAGTGGAAAAATGCACTAATAGGGTATGTTATTGGGGAAATCCTTATAAAGCACAAATGACATAATTTATCAATAAGGTATGGGGTTTTCTTGAACTACCTAAGATTCTGTACCATGAAGCTGAGTACCATGTTTTTAAGTTCCAAAACATCATTGATAGAGAGAAAGTGATGCAAATATGGTCGTATTTATATGGGAATAAACCTATGATTTTATAAAATTGGGAGTTGGACTTTTAGTTGAATGTTGATATGTATAATCAAATTATAATTTGGGTGAGATATCCTAGCCTACCTGTGGGGTATTTGTCTATTTGAGCTTTGAGTAAACTTGCTAGTCCAATTGGGATACCACTATACACTGATGGGTTCACTGAAATGCTGAAAAAATATCCTATGCCAGGGTATTAATTGAGGTTGATTTGGCTAAAAGCCTTCCTGATTTTATGGTAGTGGAAACACCTTCTGGACCATGGTATCATAATATTGAGTATGAGTGGAAACCCAAGTTTTGTAATCAATGTATCATATTGGGGCATAATGAGACTGAATGATTGTACAAACACTCTAAAGAGAAGAACCTAGGGGGGGGGGGTAAAAGTGGACCATGGGAAGGGGAAGATGAAGGATGCTAATAGAAGCCTAGTGTCCAAGTGGATACATGCTAAACCTGAATCTCAAATTGCAACAAGTGAAGATATATAAGAGGTAAATAAGATTCCTACAGATCAACCAGAGATAGATCCTGGTCAGAGAGATGGTAAGCAACATGTGGATGAGATAGTAGCTGACACACTGATTGAAGAGGAAGGAATGCAAGGCAATTGGAAGAGTGTTGTCAACTATATGCCATTCCTTCCAACATGATACTTTCTACTTGGAATATAAGGGGCCTTAATCAAGGCCATAAATAGAAAAATCTTAAACACTTTCTGAATAAACATAGAGTAGATATGATGGGATGTTTGGAAACAAGGGTTAAAGAAAAGAGAACTGCACAAATTATTAACAAATTAGCATATGGATGGTCTAGTGTATATAATTACAAGGATGATGCAAATGGTAGAATTTGGCTTATGTGGAAATCATCATTAAATGTGCAAATACTTGATATTCAGGAACAATTCATCCATTGCATAGTTGAAGAGCCAGGGCTCCAACTAAGATTATATTATACTGTTGTTTATGCTAGAAATGAAGTGCAGAAAAAAGAAATATTATGGCTGAATCTTATGCAAATAACGTTGCAGAATCAACTTCTTTGGATTATAAGTGGAGACTTTAATAGTATTTTGAGCTCTGAGGATAGATTGGGATCTCCTGTTACTCAACAAGAGGTACATGGATTCCAAAATACTGTTGATAAGTTATAGCTAATGATGAGTCCATGATTTGGACTCATTTAGGGCTTTATTTTAATGGATTTAGTGCCCTCAAATGCATATTTTATCTCAATAACTAATGTAAATACTTGAATTTCAGGTATTTTAACTTAGGGACAAAGCATGGACACTATGGAGCAAAAAGAATAAGGCACCCAAAAGAATGTAGAAAAGAAGGCCTGAGGATTGCCTAAACCATTGGGCGAGTCGCCGAATGGCCTTACTCTCGCCCAATGTTCCAGTGTGCTAAGCCTTAAAGGACAAAATCAAATAGGTGATAGAAATGAGCAGTCAGCGAGTCGCCGAACGGTTCCGCAAGGCAGTGCTATATCGCCCAAAGTTACAGAGCTTGAAGTTGTTGAAGGACAATGCATAAAGGCGATGAACCAGAGAAAAAGGTGGATCGCCAAGTGGATCAGCGATCCCGACTAACTGCGTCAAGTGATCCTTCACAGCACAATTTTTTATACCTATAAATACTTGTTTGAATTTTTAGTTTAGTATGGAATTTTGAAGTTTCATATTTTTCAGAACTCAGTTTTTAGAACATTCAATTTTTTGAACTTAGTTTTTGGAGACTATATTCCTTAGCTTTGAAGAGTTTAAGATTTCCATTTACTTAGCATTTGGAAGTGGGTATTGAAGATTCTTCATCCTTGTCGTATTTAAAGACAATATTTATCGTACCCACTTGATGAAAACACTTATCGGTATCGATTTCTATCTCTTTATTATGTCTAGCTAAAACCTCAATTCTTGGGGTGCGATTTTGTGAATATAGGTTGAATTTACTGCTGGGTATTGCTAATTGATTGTTTATTCACAGTTTAGAGGTGATTTTGTTCAGTAGTTGTGTTTGAATTAAATGGGATTGTAGTTGAAAATATAATTTTATCCTCGTGTTTTTGACTTGCTCGAGAGAGAGGTTGTAAAACCAAAACTACTAAATTGATTGTCGGTAGTTATTGGGTTGTCATGGTTCAGCTAGAGAGAGTTAATCCTAAACCCTCTCCCACATATTCAGCATGAGAGAGTGAATGGACTAAGTGGAAGGTTGTGCTTCATTTCCGCTTATCGGTGTTCGAAAGAAACCAATTTGATTTGGGGTAAATTATTTGAGAGAAAATTTACCCCTACTAAACTCTAGCCTAGTTACCAATTTCCAGCGAGTTACTATCAATAGCATTTACCCGGTTGTGTATTTTAGCCTATGTTTCTATCACATCCCAAGATTCCCATCTCCATATTTGCATTTTCGCTTTAGTTATCTCTTTAGTTGATAATTGCTTACAAAAACCCCTTCGATAATTGACACTTCTGTCACCCTTTTTATTTTATCATGTTTTTACTCATTAATATCTATAGCTATAATTAAGTTGAACACATTTTTACTTTTCTATTGATTGTCAATTACAAACTGCTCCTTGTGGGAATGATCCTAACCCTTAGTTGGGTTATATTAATATTGAACGACCGTGGACAGTGAGTATTGGATGAAGTGCCCGAATACGTCAAGTCAAAACTGGTGTCGCTGCCGGGGAGTGGTGCTAATTGAGAATGTTAAGTTAAGTTTGATTTTGTTCTTGTTAGTTATAGTTCTACTCACTTAATTTTTAGCTTTGTTTTACTTGTTTGTGTTGTAAACAAGAAGTGTGAGAATAAACGGCAACCAAGTAGGCCGTAAAGACGACATCAGAAATCTCAATGATGTCAACGAGCCTCATGCTAATGACTCCTATCTCATGGGAGGTATTGGAGCCATTCGCTTACCTCCGGCCAAAGGGAATGCAGTGTTCCACATCATGAGTACTATGTTGCAACTATTGTAACTAAAAGGGATTTTCAGCGGTTTGGATCATGTGGATCGCCATGAGCACATTAAAAACTTCATGGATGTATGTGAACCATTCTCTTTCAAGAATATCTCCCAAGAATCGGTCCAGTTGAGGTTGTTCCCATTCTCTTTGATAGAGGAGGCGTGCAAGTGGCTGGATGAATTGCCACGTGAATCAATCACTTCGTGGGAGGAGTTGGTCACCACATTTCCAGTGCAATTTTTCCCTCTTTCGAAAATGATGACTCTTCGGGATATCATTCAGAGCTTCAAGCGTCTAGAAAGTGAGCCTATTCATGAAACTTGGCGGCGATTCAAAAAGTTGGTGCTTCAATGCCCAACCCATGGCTTGCCTGATAGCGTGTTTTTGTAGTATTTTTACTGAAGTCTGGATTCAGTAAATAAGGGTGTTGCTGACCAACTCTCTCTGGGAGGTTTGATGCAACAACCTTATGTGATAGTTGCGCAACTCTTGGATGACAGGACTACCATAAACAGGGCGTGGTATACCCGTGAAGACCAGGTTTCCCTTCTTACATTCAAGTTAATAAGGAACAAGTGGAGAAGGACCAAGAGAGGGACCAAAAAAGGCCAAGATCATGACATAACTTGATATTTTGTCTAAAAAAGTCATGGGAGATGGTGCTCGAAGTGTTAATGTCATGGGTGTCGGGTGTGCTAATCCAGATGAGTCCCAGTTTGAAGCCTTGCATAATGAAGAGGTATATTTCCTAGCCAACCAAGGCGGTGGCTATCGTTCAAACTACCCAAGGTAGGGTGGAAACCAAGGTTGGGCTAGAGATGAAGGTTTGAAAGATCGAGATCGTGAATGAGGGACTGTAATCCGAATTGGAAGGATGGGGAGAAGGATAGGTATGTGCCTCCCAACGAGTGCCAAAAGACGAAAGATTCGAAAGGTGGTCGGTCTGAGGATATGCTCTCTCATATCATCAACAAATTTGAAGGGTCACACAAGATTTTAAATGAAATGAAAGATGATGTGTCTATCTTTAACCAGACCGTCACCTCCCATTCAGTGTCGATCAAGCTGTTGGAGACCCAAATGGGTCATATATCATCTCATCTCAACCTGACACAGCAAGGGAGTTTGCCTAGTGATACTATGGCTAACCCCAAAAATGAGGTTTGAAGGTGGACTTGTGTCGTGTCGAGACGTTAACCAAGGCGCTGCTTGGGAGGCAACCCAAGACCCCTTTATTGCTTTTTTTTTCTTTGATAAAATAAGGTGTGTTGATTATGTAGGTGGAAGTGTAAAAAGTGTTTGAAAAGCGCAGGTTGGCGAGCATCATGTCCATTCAGTAAATCGCCGAAGAGCTCGGCGACCCTGACCTAATCCGTTGTTTGACTCAAGACATCTTCAAAATAAAGTCTATAAAACTTGGTGAGCCTAGGAAATTATCGGTGAGTCACCAACCAGGTCTGCGATCTCGACGGAGACCACTGTTTGGACCCCACAATAACTGGAGGTCCTGTAAAATTTGGCGAGGTTAATAACTACTCAGCATGTCAGCGAGAAGCTCGGCCAGCACGACTAATGTCGCTGAATGGGCGTGAACTGAACAGTTTTTCAGGCCACAGGTTTAAAAGTTTCAAATTCATTCAATTTCCCTCACTTTTCATCTTCACGAATTTATATCCACACTCGGTTTCTTAATTTCTTGAATGTTGAAAGTATTTTTAGCGTTGATTAGTGCTCGGAGTTAGATTACATTGCCACCTAGCATTTCAATCTTTATTAATCGGCATCAAAGGTTGGTTTTATGAACCTCGAGATTATTTTATCGAAATTGTACTCATTTGCATGATCTTACCGTGTTGTTGTGTGCTGGGCCTCTCTGATAGGATTAGCATGCGTAAATACCAATTTTAATTCGAATATCTTGCCCGTAGTGTCTTAGTTGTTGAAATTTTTTAGCTTGGTACATTGAAATATATCAAAACTATATGGGTAGTGCTTGCATGTTATGGGTCTTGTTTGAATTTAAGTTGCGCATAGTTTAATTGTGTTTTCAGGGGTTGTGGAGTTGAATTCGAGAAAATGGGTTGAAAGTAGGCACGTTGGTAGTTTGGCGAGATGGGTTGAGCTCGCCAAACCACTCGTCTATTTGCCAAAGTTCCCCATTTTTCCTTTAATTTCATGCTAAGTGTGTTTCTTTGCTCTATGACTTTCGGTGAGAAGCCAATGGCAGTCGGCGACTCGCCGAACGAGTTCTTGGTCGCCCTTTGTCTGCACACATGCATCCTTTCGGCCATTTACTTCTCGATGAGAAAACCCTTGATCACCAACTGATGACGGCGATTCTCCATAGAGTTCGGCAGATTTACCTGGAACTGATTTTCTATGTTTTGTTGAAGATTTTCTAACTATGTCTCAAAGATTTGCAGACATGGCTAGACCTAAAGTTGTTGGGAGAATTATGTCACCAAGACTGATGAGAGCAAGAAATTTCAAATTGAATGAAGGAAGGCTGAATCGTCCCAAAAAAGGAAAGTAAGAACCTTCACGTAGAAATAGAGGCAAGGGAAAAAAGCCCATTTCTGGTAGGAAGACTACATCTTGAGAGTCCTCTATCCCTTCATGCGCTTAGAGATTTTATATAGTTGTTTGGAGAGTTTTGACGGCTACACCTATAGCAACTCCTGATGAGTGTGGTGCTATTGTTCCTTTTGAAGGGACTCCAGGTACTGAGACCAGAGACCAGACAGATGCAGTTGGCACTTATGCCCAGACAGATGGAGCGACTACGTAGACAAGATCCCCTCTTCACCTCCATCTCTGTCTTAATTTTATGCTGACTCATCGATATTATATTTTTGTTTGCATTTTAAGATAAATGTTTTTATTGGTGGTGGGGTGAGGCTCGCCTTTTGTGTGAGTTTCATAATTCTTGTTTTGCCAATACATTGGTCTTTGAGCTTAAAATTGTGTTATACACTGCTTTTGTGGAAGGTTTGAGCTTGTGGCTCCTTGTTTTAATTGCAAATAAATTTTGACCCTTTCAAAAAATTTTTGCCACCTCTTGGATGCGTTCATTGTGGCCGTTCTCTTGCAAATTTAAGTATCGGTTTTGATCAATACCGATGACTTGAATAGTGCTCATAATCAAACATGAATTAATGCGCCGCTACGATTAGGCCAATTGAAGTTGCGTAGACAATACGTGAACTCTTTGCATATCATTGTGACTAGCAATTATCGAATCGAGTCTCTTGTGTTGAACTTTGCACACTAGCGGAAGTGTGGAGTCTTGCTTGACTTTGGTGTCAATGCTTTGTATGATGAGCTTACCGTGAACCATGTGAGATGAGCTTACCGTGAACCATGTGTGATGACACCTAAAATTTTCCCGTTGGTCTGGTTAACTAAGTGATGCAATTTCTTGAGATGATCTTAGGCAACTTTAAAGAGTGTGAACCAATTTGACATATACCTTTTTTGTAGCCTACCTTATGAGTGTGTTCACCTCTTTTGAGCACCCTTGGTACCTTAACCTTTTCTTGGAAGAAACTTGATAACATTGCTACCTTTTATTGATCCATTACCCATAATCCTCATGATCTGTGGTTTGCTTGATTAGCCAACTTAGGCCAAAAGCCTAAGTAGGGGGTGTGGTAAAAAGAGAAGGCAAAATCAACTAAATGCAAAGAAGTCCCTTGTGCCCATGTTTTGAGAAAAATGGAACCCCTCCAATTAAAAAGAGAGAACAATAGATTTAAAAAGAAAAAAAAGAAAAAGTTGTGAAAATACAAAGAAAATGGGGTTCCCAATGACTAATGGAAGATGAATAAGAGGTGACTTTTGAGCTTGAATGAAAATGATAAAGAAAAGGAAGGAAAATGTTGTTCACATCACATTTCATGAGGATTTTCAACCTATATGCCTAAATGATCATACCGATGCACTCACCCCCTTTATAAGCCTTGAAAAGACCTTTTTGATCTTGAATGAGCTGAAGCAAAAGTCGATTTGAAAATAAGGGAAAACTAGTGGGTGAAATCATGCATTATGTTTATCTTTGTGAATGTGAGTGTTGATTTTGATTAGGAAACTTTAATTGATTGAACCATTGAGTGAATATGGAATCATTCTTTTTGTGAGGGCATGTAAATACCTTTGTTGAGCTTGAACTTGCATTTGAAGCAAGTATAGTGAGCTTGAGATTCTTTGGTAATGGTGAGTCACAACTTGGATCTTTGATTGCACAATTGATCCTTGCACGAGTAAGTTGAGTCTTTTTGTGTGCATTCATGATTGAGTCTTGTGTAGCACTGTTTGAGAAATCCTTTTTTATCTGCTGAACTTGAGTTATACTTGAGGACAAGCAAAAGTTTAAGTTAGGGGTGTTGATGAGTCCACAATTTGGACTCATTTAGGGCTTTATTTTAATGGATTTAGTGCCCTCAAATGCATATTTTGTCTCAATAACTGATGCAAATACTTGAATTTCAGGTATTTGAACTTAAGGACAAATCATGGACACTATGGAGCAAAAAGGAACAAGGCAGCCGAAAGAACTAAGAAAAGAAAGCCTGAGGATTGCCTAAACCATTGGGTGAGTCGCCGAATGGCCTTAGTCTCGCCCAATGTTCCAGTGTGCCAAGCCTTGAAGGTTATAGAAAGGAGCAGTCGACGAGTCGTTGAACGGTTCCACGAGGCAGTGCATTATCGCCCAAAGTTACAATGTTTGATACTTATTAATACTTGTTTGAATTTTTAGTTTAGTATGCTATTTTGAAGTTTTATATTTTTGATAACTCAGTGTTTAGAACTTTCAATTTGTAGAACTTAGTTTTTTGGAGACTATTTTCCTTAGCTTTGAAGAGTTGAAGATTTCCATTTTCTTAGCATTCGGAAGTGGGTATTGAAGATTTTTCATCCTTGATGTGTTTAAAGACAATATTGATCGTACTCATTTGATGGAAACACTTATCGATATCGATGTCTATCTCTTTATTATGTCTAGCTAAAACCCCAATTCTTGGGGTGTGATTTTGTGAACATGGGTTGAATTTACTGCTTGGTATTGCTAATTGATTGTTTATTCACAGTTTAGAGGTGATTTCATTCAGTAGTTGTGTTTGAATTAAATGGGGTTGTAGTTGCAAAAACAATTTTATCTTTGTGATTTTGACTTGCTCGAGAGAGAGATTGTAAACCAAAACTACTAAATCGATAGTCGGTGGTTATTGGGTTTTCGTGGGTTCATCTTGAGAGAGTGAATCCTAAACCCTCTAAACCCTCTCCCACACATTGAGCTCAAGAGAGTGAATGGATTGAGGTGAAGGTTGTGCTTCATTGCCTCTTATCGGTGTTTGAGAGAAACTGATTTGATTCAGGGTAAATAGTTCGAGAAAAATTTACAACCACTAAAGTCTAGCCTAGTTACCGATTTGTAGCGAGTTACTATCAATAGCATTTACTCGGTTGTGTATTTTAGCCCATATTCCTATCACATCCAGAGAATCCCGTCTCCATATTTGCATTTTCGCTTTAGTTGTCTCTTTAGTTGATAATTGCTTACAAAACCCCCTTCGATAATTGACATTTGTGTCACCCTTTTTAATTTATCATGTTTTTTACTTATTAATAACTATAGTTATAATTAAGTTGAACACGTTTTTGCATTTCTATTGATTCTCAATTACAAACCGCTCCTTGTGAGAACGATCCCAACCTTTGGTTGGGTTATATTACTATTGAACGACCGTGGATGCTTATTATTGGATGAAGCGCCCAGATACGTCAAGTCAGGCAACACCAATAATGGCAAAAGGATGTCATTTTACTTGGTGCAACAAACATGGAGGGAATAAGGGAGTATATAGTAAGATTGATTGGGCTTTTGGTAATATGTTTTTGCTGCAGCAGTTTGGACATATAGAGGCAAAAAATTTGAATCCTTCAGTATTCAACCGTTCCCCCATCCTGATCAAATGCAAACAGTATAACAACATTCATCCTAGGCCTTTTAGGTTCTTCAATAATATGATGGAGCATTCTAACTTTGCTTACAGACTAAAAAATGTTTGGGGTGATAGTGTGGAGGGAAATACTATGAAACAGGTGTGGGAGAAGATAAAAAATGTTAAGCATCAGAGTAAGGACATAAATAAATATATGGCCCCATATAAGCAAAAGATACAGGTACTAAGGGAAAATTGGAGATAATTCAAGGCAAAATTCATATAAGTAAACTGGATCAAGAGCTTATTGTTCAGAAGAAATAGCCAATCATAGAGCTAGAGAAATGGAGCAATATTGAAGAGGCTGCACTTACACAAAAAGATAGGGCAAATTGAATTGAACTTGGAGACTCCAACTCCAAATATTTCCATGCCCACTGAAAGATAAAGTCTAGTCATAACACTCTTACTGACATATGCACAAAAACTGGTCTAAAGCTGACAGAACCTGTTCAAATTAAAGTTGAGTTTATATCAGTCTTCAAAGGGTTAATGGGGACAAAAGCTTCTGAACTAAAATGTTTAAATACTGGAGTGGTTAGAGGTGGTCCATGCTTAACTATCATGCAACAAAGAGAGCTCATAAATGAAGTAACTAAAGAGGAGATAATGGAGGCCATAAAGAGCATACCTAAGGACAAGGCCCAGGATTGGCTGATTTTCCCATTGAATTATTTACAAAAAACTAGAAACTGGTTGGAAAAGATGTTATATCAGTTGTACAACATTTTTTTCAGACTAGTAGGCTTCATCATGCTATAAATGTTACAACAATAACTTTAATTCCTAAAGTCAAAAACCCATCAAAGTTTAGTGATTACAGACCGATTGCTTGTTGCACCACTTTATATAAAATCATAGCTAAGGTTTTAACTAACTGACTAAAGCTGGTGATTTCTAATCTTGTTGGTAAAGCTCAATCAACTTTTGTGGAGGGTAGAAGTATAGTTGATAACATCTTGGTCAGTCATGAAATTTTCAAGAGCTATAACAAAAAATGAATTTCACCTAGATGTGTGTTAAAGGTGGACCTAAGAAAGTCCTATGACACTTTAGAATGGGGTTTCATAGAAAGGTTGATGAGTGATATGGGATTTCCTGCAAAGTTTATGCATTGGATCATGAAATTCATATCTACAGTTTCATATTCTTTACTTTTGAATGGTGGGATAACTGAACCTTTTTCCAACATAGAGAGGCCTTACACAAGGGGATCCTATGTCCCCTTACCTCTTTGTATTGGATATGGATTACTTGGAAGAGAACTCCAGCAAATGGCAACAAATGTGTATTTTAATTATCATCCCAGAGGTGAAAGACTACAGAGCATTCACACTCGTTTTGATGATGACTTATTGATGTATTGTAGGACTAATTTGATTTCAGTCAATTTGATGTATGCTACCTTTAGGAAGTTTTCTAAGACATCTAGTCTACAAACAAATACAGAAAAGAGCTCAATATACATTGCTGGGGTGATTGATCACATAAAGCAAAGTATAATTAATACCTTAGGATTCACTAAGGGGAATATGCCATTCAAATACATAGGAGTGCCATTAGCATCTCAAAAACTAGGAGTCAATGCATACATCCCTTTAATTGAGAGATAATTGCTAAAATCAATTACTGGTCAGCCAAACTACAGTCATATGCAAGGAGATTACAATTAATTAAAGCAGTCCTTTTTGGAGTACATTCTTATTGGGCTGAGATCTTCTTTATACCCAAGAAAGTAATCAAGGCAATTGAACAACTCTGTAGAACTTTCCTATGGACTAGTGTTGTAACAGTCTCAAAGAAAGTCTTAGTGTCTTGGGCAAACATCTGCCTACCAGGAGCAGTAGGAGGACTTAATGTGATGAATCTATGCACTTGGAACAAAGAAGCTATTCTTAAACTTCTATGGGACATAGATAGGAAGAAAGATTGTTTATGGGTGCAATGGGTTCATAGCTACTACATCAAAGCTGGGGACATATACCAAGTAAGGATCCCCAGTAATACAACTTGGGTAGTGAGGAAAGTTGGGACAACAACACAACAATTGCAGGGTGTACAACTAGAGGGAAAGTTCTCAATTCATAAGTTGTATATCTCATTGCTACCAGACCATCCCAAAGTGACCTGGAAACACTTACCAATGCATCCAAAGATATATCCTAGACATAGATTTATCTTATGGTTGGACATACAAAAGAGACTTGCAACAGTTGAAAGATTATTAAAGTTGGGAATCATTGTGCCCCCAGATTGTGTGTTTTGTGGATTGTAGATGGAAACATTTGCACACTCATTCTTTGAATGTCGAATTACCACAAACATCTATAGACGTGTACTACAATGGTTGGGGCATAGCAGACAATCCATGAGATGGGAAGATGAAGTGCAAGTGATGAACCAAATAGCAAAGAAGAAAAGTGGGATAGCTGAAATAACAAGTAGTGCTTTCGCAATGGTGGTATACAAGTTGTGGCAAGCTAGAAATTGTGCTCGATTTCAAAAGAAAACATTTCAGCCAGAATTGTTGATTAAAGACATGGTGATTCATTTACATGTACGAGGTAGAAAAAATGCATAATGGAGAAGGAGTTTACAAGAGATTTTAAAATATCCTAATTAGTTTTATTGTTTTACTTATATGTAAGGATATGATTGTAATTAGTGCAGCTTGTCCAGGACGTCTGAACTATACTTGTATATTTTGGTTTGAATGAAATATATATGCTAGTTAAAAAAAGACATAGTTTTAATACTATAAAAACTGGAAAAGGCCGGCCCACATGCCTCTAACCTAAAACCTATCAAACCCTCTTCACGTGTGGCTTCAAGATCCATTAAGGGTCCCATGGCCCGTAGTGGTGCACATGGTCCCTTGACTAGTGGCTAGTCTTGCCACCACTCCATGGGCTGTGGTGGCCTTCATGAGCTGTCTAGTGGCTTGTGGTAGGGTCTTGAGTTTTGGGCAGTTTGGGCTAGGTACTTCCTATCTCACCACGACAATCACCACAACTCGTGGTCTCACCACGAGGCATCATGGTGGTCATGGGAGGTGAGCATGGCTTGGCTACCCACTTGCGAGCTTCCATGGGAAGCACCATGATTCGTGGTGCCCTTCACGGCCCCTATGGGTCAACGTGATGGTTTCCGAAACTCACTTTTTTGGCTCTTGCCCTTTCACTTAACCCTAGCTTAGCGTACTAGATTTTTGAGGTGTTATAGGGTACCTAGTTATTCCTCCTTTCCTTGCTAGAGACCATGACCTAGGGGTTAATTATACTGTTTCAAGGGTAGCAACATGTTGATAGGGGGTTGTATGTATATTTTAGCATGCAATATGATTTACTTGTTTGATTACATATTTTTGGAGCATGATTTGTCCTTAGTCTAGGATAGACTAGTGTTGTGTTAGACCCATGCACCATGTGACTATGGTTCTGCGACGTCATATAGGATGGACTAGGTGCTTGTAGATCGGATTAGTAGACTAGGGGTTTAATTGTATGAGTCTTAGCTTAGGCATTTGTGCTACTTGTTAGCCTTTCTATATCCTCTCCCTATTTCTCCAGTTTCGATGTGTGACCGGAGATTATGTGCTTCTTGAAGATTGGAATGCTTCTGGCTTGGATCCTCTTTTGATATCATTGAGAGTGGACGTCGATCCATGGTGGTTTGGAGCCTACTTGAGATCATCTTCAGAGTGGATACACCCCTGGGCAATATTGCTAGCTGGGCCTCTAGGAGTGAGCTTGTTGGGTTGGTGGCCTAGATATATGAGATCTTCTACATAGTTGACACACCCCCGAATCACTCTTGTTAGCTGTGAAATTGCTGAGAGTTCATAGTTGGGTGGCCTGGATTGATAATCATTCTTGCTAGCTTGGCTGGTAGTTGACTAGTTGAGTTGTTTGTCACTTTCTCTAGATTGGCTGGGGGTTGACTGGTTCTTCGATTTAGATTTGGATTACTATTATGCCTTCTAGACTTAGCTATAACATGTAATTTTTGGGCTTATGGGGGTCTATTTGGGTTTTATTTATACTTGCCACGAGTGTAACTTCTGGCTTATGGTGGCCCAGTTAGGCTTAGTTTAGCTGTCCTTAGATTTACTTTTGGTATGCTCGTCCACCTTCCTTTCATATACGCTTTGGCCTCTGTTTGTGTCTAGATTCTATCTTTTCTAATTGTCCTTACCTTTCTTGCTTGGTCGGCCTATGATGCATATTGAGTACCTTGTTATGGTACTTATGCTACAGTTTGCATCTTCGTGTAATGTGGGTCCTAGTACCAGCTACCAATGGTGATCTTTTGTGTTGTGTTTTTCAGTTTGTGGATATCGTAGAGGAGGTGAGCACTTGGATTTCTAGATAAGCCTATCTCCTTCTATACTTATGTTAGCTTGTCTTTTGTTTCTGAGATGGCTTGTTATGGTCCACTTTTGGGACTGTCTTTATCTTGTTAGACGACTCTGTAGTGGTGACTTCTAAGTTCTGGGAGGGTTTCCTTTGTATATAGTTTTGGGTTGCTTTCTATTCTTTTGTATTTTCTTATTATTAGCATTTATTTCTATTTAGTTCTACCTTGATACTCACTACTTATTGTTCTTGGTACGGGTCGTCTTACCGAGTAGTTGATTTTAGTAGGTGCCATCATGACTCAGGAATTTGGGTCATGACAAGTTGGTATTAAAACCCAGGTTCATCGGTCTCACTTATACTAAGCTAATACCTAGTAGATTCATGTGAATCAGTGCAAAGACATTTGTGTCCTATCTTTAGGAGGCTACAAGGATTCTTTAGTAATTCTTCTCATTTATATCACTTTTGTGCGGTCTAGGTGTCATTAGATTTTGGAAAATGCACTTGTTTTACTCCTTTCAAAGGATGGCTCATACGAGCCATGAGGCGTATTAGGGTAGGTGTCGATCCTCCTTGTCAAGTAGGGATGTAGCACGACCCATATTTAGAGACCATGGTATGGAGCCAGTAAGGGATCCTCTAGCAGCCCAAGTTTTAGAGCAGTTGGTGTGGCCGACACCAGCTCAGTCACCACCCAGACTAGCTATGTCTCCAAAGCTCCAAGTAGCCATTAGTTAGCTTTTGGCAGTGCTTGGGGGTATGCAACAGGCCCCAACACCATAACAAGGTCGGCAAGATCAGCCTATAATAGAGGCACCTTGGGCTAAGGTACTACCTGGGGTGCCCAGCCCGTGATTGTGGTTGGAGCTTTACCGCTAGAGGAGAATAATATGGTTGGGGTATTCTTTAGGCATTCAGCCCTGAGGTTTTATGGGGCTGTGGGTGAGGATGCCCATGAGTTTCTAACTACTTCCCATGAGAGGATGCATACTTTGGGTCTCGTAGAGTCGAGAAGAGAGGACTTCACTATGTATCAATTTGATGGGCCAGCTAGACAGTAGTGGCGTACATTTGTAGAGACTAAACCAGTTGAGTCTCCTCCGATCACAAGGACCATGTTTTTAGGCCTTGTTGACCAAGTTTAGACCTTGGAGTGTCAAAGATCACCTCAAGGATCAGTTCTCTAATTTGGAACAGGGTTCTACGACAATGTTTGAGTATGAGGCGAGATTACACGAGTTTTCCCACCATCTACCATGATTCTACCTATTGAGGAGGAAATGGTTCGGCGCTTTGTTCATGAGTTGAGACTGCAGTTGGGGATTGGGGCTCAGTCTATGGTCACATTTGGTCGCTCTTTTCAAGATGTTGTTGATCATGTTCGCACAATTAATCAGCTTCATTATGAGGCCCATGGGGGCAGTGACAAGAAAGCTAAATATGATGGTAGTTATATTGGGTCTCATTCAAGGGCAAGAGATGCATATGATTGGGATCGACAATGGTTATAGCAAGGCAAACCTAGTCGCCCTGTTCATGCCTCATTCCAGAGTTCAAAGGGAGATCACTAAAGCTAGAGTGAGAGTGGAGGCCTAGCCAACAGAGGATATGATCACACGTATGATTCTTTTCTACTCTCAGCCCCCCTGACTTTATTTGATCTTGGCTCTACATATTCTTATGTGTCTTAGTATTATGTTTCTCATATAGGTTAAGTTCTGAGCCTATGGCAGTATCATTGCGTGTGTCGACCCATGTGGGTGAGTCTTTAGTAGTGGAAGAGGTGTTTTGATCATCCTTAGTTACTATCCAGGGGCGTGACACCCAGCTAAACTTATGTTGTTAGATATGCTTGATTTTGATATGATTTTGGGCATGGACTTGTAATCTCCCTACTGTGCGATTTTAGATTATTTCTCGAAGATTGTTACCTTAGTCATGCCTGGTGTTCCCCCGGTGGTAAGGCAGGGCTTAGTTAGCCGCACACTGGTTAGTGTTATCACTTTTGTTCAGGCGCAAAGGCTAGTGGCTAGCAGGTGTTTGTGTTGCTTCGCATATGTGTGTGATTTTAATAGGGAGGTCCCTTGAGTTGAGTCCATTCCAGTCGTTGGGGATTTTAAAGATGTGTTTCATACTGACCTACCTAGCCTACCGCCAGAGTGTTATATTGATTTCCTATCGAGTTTGAGCCAGGTACTTGACGTATTTTCTTTCTGCCATATCGGATGGCTCCTACGGAGCTCACTGTTCAGCTTCAGGATCTCTTGGGTAAGGGATTCACCAGGTCTAGTGTTTCTCCTTGGGGCGCTTCCATTCTGTTTGTGAAGAAGAAGGACGGTACGATGCGCATGTGTATAAACTATACGTAATTGAATAAGGTGATGATGAAGAGCCGCTAACCCATGCCAAGGATTGATGATTTATTTGACCATCTTCAAAGTGTTGCAATTTTTTTGAAGATTGATTCGAGGTCTATTACCATCAGTTGAGAATTAGGGCAACGCACATCCCTAAGACCGCATTTAGGACTCGATATAGCCACTATGAGTTCGTAGTGAAATTTTTTGGGTTGACTAATACCCATGTCGCCTTCATGTACTTGATGAAATGGCAGGTCAGGCCATTTGTTGATTTGTTTGTCATTGTGTTCATATATGACATTCTGGTATACTCACGGAGTATGAGTGATCATGAGTAGCATCTGAGCATTGTCTTCAAACTTTGAGAGATCAACGACTTTATGCCAAGTTCTCAAAGTGCAAGTTTTGACTGGAGTTTATAGCATTCTTGGGGCATGTGGTGTCCAAGGATGGTATCATGGTAGATCTGCCAAAGATTGAGGCAATTTGTAGTTGGGCTAGTCCCACTTCGGTTACTAAGGTTCGAAGCTTTGTGAGTTTGGCAGGCTACTACATGTGGTTTATGGAGGGATTCCCCACTATTGTCTTACCTTTGAACCGGTTAACTCGCCTTGAAGTTCCTTTTGATTTGTCTGAGGAGTGTAAGTTGAGCTTTCGGAAGCTCAAGGAGTTACTGACTACTTCTCTTATATTGCCTCTTCAAGTTGAGGGGCAAGGGGGGGGGGGACTTCATGATCTATTGTTACGTGTCTAGTGTTGGTTTGGGTTGTGTATTGATGCAGTGAGGCCGAGTTATTTCTTATGCATCGAAGAAGCTTAGGCTACATGAGCACAACTATCCCACCCATGATTTGGAGATGGAGGGGGTAGGTTTTGCGCTTGAAATCTAGAGGCACTACCTGTATGGAGTTCATTGTGAGATCTATACTGATCATAGTAGCCTTCAGAATATCATGAGCAAGAGGGATCTTAATTCAAGGCAGCGTCGCTGGATTGAGGTTTTGAAGGACTATGACCACTCTATTATCTACCATCTGGGAATGACGAATGTGGTAGCGGACCCTTTCAGTCGGAAGCCAGTGAATATGGGTAGTCTAGACTTCTTATCTACTATGGAGTGGACTTCTTATCTACTAAAAATGACAAGTATCAAAAAAATAATTAGGTAAAGACCTAACTGGCCCTAACTTACAGCTGACGCAAACCTCTAGATAAAGGCCCACACGAGTCGTCTCAGGGTCCACAAGTCGTATGGGCAGTCGTGACCCTAGACCAGTGGCTTAGGACATTCTGCCTCCCCTCTACTGCTACCACCTCGAGCCACGGTGCACACCACAAGCCATCTCAGGGCTCGTGGGAGAGGAGTCCCTCTTGGCTAGCTTCTGGAAGGCACCACGACCACGACCACGAGATGTGGTGCCCTTTATGGACTGTGAAGGGCTCTATAAAGGGTGCCATTGCTAAGTTATGGGCCTATGACCTCCTTCTTGACTTTTTTTCTAGGCTTCTTGATTCCGAAGTGTTACATTATCTCGACCTTGGGAACATTCATCCACGAATGCGATTCTATACATCACATGAAGAAAAAGAACTCAAACCTAGCAACCCATCATGTATGCAATCACATAAATGCACTTATCCGAGGAGGAAACATCAACTCCAAGTTAAAGAATTTTTCAAAACATCTTATCATGAAGTCTATATGCAACTCATACTCAAATGCATATAAATATGTAGAAATCAATTAAGTTGACTCATTTACTCGAAACTTAAGTTTTTTAATGAACAAGTATAAATTAAAAAATCATGGGAATATTTAAGACACATGACACCAAAAGAGTAAATCATTAGGAACTCAATACTTCTAGCTAGAGTAGGAGTAGAATAAAAAACATGAGGATATCGGGGTTGTAATACTTCAGAATGTAGTAGACTAAGCAAGGGCTAAGTGACAAGTCACTAGCCAAAGATTTGAGCCAGGGCACCCTTCACAAGGACCCATACGGGCCATGAATGGCACCATTAGTCGTGGTGCAGCTCGTGGTGGCTCATAGTACATAGCCAAGTGATGTCCACCTCCAACGACCCCCAAGACGACTCGTGGTGGGGATCATGGGTCGTGGTGATGGACGTGGAGGGTTAGGCAGTGTGCACGACAAGGCAACCTCCTCCTATGGCCACTTGATGGCTCGTGATGGCCTTGACAACTCGTGGATGCGGGCATGTGGGAAGTTAAGTTTAAGGGTGGTAATCCAAGCAACTTGTTAAGGACCACATCGGGCACCACAGCTCGTGAGAGCCTCTACGGCTCGTGAAGAGGGGTTCGGCTGTTTAATTTAGGGGCTTATAGGTCTTTTCCAGATTTAATAAAATCTAAGTTGTGTCATTTTACCCAAGCCTAGGACCACTATATAAGTGATTGTAACCCCAAAACTCACCCATTCAAGTCATTCTCTAAAATTCACCAAAAGAATTGGGTTCTTCCTCTCCAAAATATTTCTCTCTCTAGAAGAAGAAGAAGAATAATAAGGGTGGAAGCTAGGGCTCAAGGTCAAGTATCCTTTCTCAAAGCGTTTGTGGGCTTTGATATCAAGGTATGATAGCTTTTCATCCATGGAATTCTTGAATCCATGGAGCCCTTAAGTTCTCCCAGTTGAAAAGTAGAATTCCCCAAATTGAGTTAGGGTTTTCTTCTAAGTTGTGGGTCTTTGTGAATGTTGATTGAATTGAGTGAATCATTATTGATTATGCATGAATTGAGTAGATTCAATAATTTTATGATGAATTTCCATGTACCTATGCCTAACCTATGTTTCTAAGATAAAATTATTTTAAATGGGTTGTATGCTATGAAAGGAGAAATTATGGATTTAGATGAATTGTTATAGGATTGATAAGGTACATTATGAATTGCTTTGAGATTGAAGTATGTATGATGAATTATTATTAGAATGGCTTTGAAAGTAAAGCTTATGTGATAATTTAGGATAAGATGGGCTTTGACAGTAAAGCTTATGTATGAATTGTTGATTATGGTTGTGATTGTCTTGGAAGGGATTAACCCTAATGATTTCTTATGTATGTATGAATGTGGAAGATCTTCTCACATTGAATGATTCTAGGTTGAAAGGATTACTCACCTAAAATGAATCCAAGTTAAAAGACTATGAAATTGATGAGGCTAGAGGAGATTACCTATGACCTATATATAAGAAGGATATGAGGTGATTACCCATGTTCTTAAGTTAGAAAACATGAGGAAATTACCCATGTCATACGATGAAGGGTATGAGGTGACTACCCAAATTCCTTAAAATAGAATAAGATGCAACTATCATTATTCCTTAAAGTTGAACAAGAGGTGACTACCCACGTTCCTATTATGTAAGTTGGACAAGGAACGACTACCAATGATCCCAAAGTAAGAAGAATAAGAGTCGAGTGCCCATAAGCCTTTACAACAAGGCAAGAGGTGAATACCCATAAGCCTTTATAGTTAGGCAATAAGGAGAATCCATGTGTCTATAAAATTAAAAAGGAATGATTGTAAAATGTTGTGATGAATAATTAGCTTGGATAGTTGCTTAAGTTGCCTTCCATGATATGTTAGACTAGAGGCGGTTACCCAAGTCTTCACTACGGATGAATTGAGGTTACTTCAAGAAGTACTCCTCATATGTTATGGTGATCTATTATGTGAATTGAATGTTCTTTATGAATTGTGATGTCTAATGCTTATATTTATGTTGTTTATGCAAGTTATCATATTTAGTACATTCTTGTACTACGCATACTCTTGCCTACATATCTTATCCAAATGTAGGGTCCAACAATCTCAACTCTCATCTCTGTAGCTAGGATCATTAGTAGAAGCAAGGTTGAAGATTGGTGAGTCCTCATAGCATTCAAGGATTTGGCCATTACTTTTTTTTTTATGTCTTTTAATTCTAAGTTTTGAACATTGTTGTATGGGCTGTTTCCCATGATTCTATTGTATTAGATGGTTTTTGAGACAAGTGTATTAGACTTTCACTTTTGAAATGCAAACTTTGATTGTGTTGAAATGTTTTTAAAACTCCATTTATTTCTATTATCTTGACTATGAAAGTTAAGTGGCTTGTATGAGGCCTCTCGGGGTCTTGTACGTCATGATACGTCTAGGGGGTACCCATCGGTCGTGATAAAATTGGAATCAGAGCACAAGGTTTAGAATGGTTCTAGGATGTCTCAAAACCATGTCAAGTAGAGTCTTGTTCATAAGTGTGAAGCGCGCCACATTTATGAATGAGAGGCTACTATATATTTAGGAAACTTCACTTCTTTCTTCACTCTAAGTCGTACGATAGAGTTTAACTCTATAAGGTCTCTCTCCTAATCCCTACACGATGGTCTACATGATATGACTACTTGAAGTGCTTTTGCTAGAAGAAATGAGGGAGACAATGTGGGTGAAGAAGCTTGATGTTTGCGTAATCAAGACACAACTTCAAATTCAAGTGTCTACGATCGTACAATAGTAATATAATCCAACTGAATGGGTTGGGGTCGAGTCCCAAGCGAGCGGTTTCTGAGAATTAAGAGTTAAGTGTGAATATGCTAGAGTTAACCATAGCTAAAAACATTATCGAGTAAAAACATAACAAATTAAGGGGTTGACACGAATGTCAATTATGAATGGGAGGTTTGTAGTCGATTAAAAACTAAAACAACAAAAATACAAAAATATGCGAATATAGAGAGACGGGATTCTTGGGATGTGATAGGAATATGGGATAAACTACACAATCGGGTAAATGCTAGTGATAGTCAATTATTGAACATTTGTAACTAGGCTAGACTTTAGTGGGGTAAATTCTCTCTCGAGCAACTTAACCCGAATCAACTTGGTTTCTCTCGAACACCGAGTTGTTGCTTTTAAGCACAGCGTCCACCTTAGCCCATTCACTCTCTCTAGCTGAATGTATGGGAAAAGCCAAGGATTCACTCTCTCGAGCTGAATGTGTGGGAAAAGCCTAGGATTCACTCTCTCGAGCTGAACCCATGACGACCCAATAATCAACGGCTATCAATTTAGTAGTCTTAGTTTTAAAACCTCTCTCTCGAGCAAGCCAAAAACACTAAGATGAAATCATATTTGCAACTACAATCTCATTAAGTTCAAACACAACTACTAAATGAAATCACATTTAAATAGGAAATAGACAAACAATAAGCAATACCCAATAGAAAATTTAACCCATATTCACAAAATCACACCCCAAGAATTGGAGTTTTATCTAGACATAAAAAAAAAGAAAGAAAATGATACCAAATCGAAGTAACATCAATTGGGTATGATTTATATTCACTTTAAACGAGTCTAGGATGAAGAATCTTCAACACCCACTTCCAAATTCTTGGAATTGGAAGTCATCAAATTTTCAAAAGCTAAGCAAAAATGTTCTCTACTTCAAAACTTAGAAAATAAAATGTTGTATCTGAAATTGCATTCTAAGATAAAAATTCAAACTAGTATTTATAGTTGTCCAAAAATGTGTTGCGAAGGATTGTTGACACCTAATTTTGGCCTTCCCCGATAATAATTAGTTTCAGAGCTTCTTATTTTTCAAACGATTTAGAATAATTAGCTTTATAAAATTCAAAGTTTGTTTTAAGTGATTTTAGTCGATTTTCATAATTTTTAAATAGTAAACATATTTGATATAATTTTGCATGTAATTAGTACATATTATCATTATTTGAAAATCGTCTCAAAATATTTTGTTTAATTAGATATTTGGTTAATTTCTATAATTACTTAATACTATATAATTCTGAGTTAATTATTTTGTAGTAAAAATTTATTTTTATAATCAAATTACTTATTTTATTATGTTAAAGTTAAGAAGCTCATTAATTAATTATATTAATTCGTCCTATTTAAGTTTTAACCAAATTCACTAGTGAAATTCAGTTTGGGTAAATCAATAATTCACTTAGCTATTAAAGGACCAAATTATGGGCCTTTATAAAGCATTTTTCAGCAGCCCACTCTTTTGTTCTCAATTCTCAGCCCACTCCCTCAATCCCCTTTAATTTCCAGTAGCCCAAACTCTCTAATCCCCAACCCAGTAATATTAAATATCGACCCAGCCCACTCTCATTTACCCAACCCGCCCCAAATCTAATTCCTTATAGACCCAGAAGATTTCCAGAAGCAGCAGCTCACAAACGATAGAGCAATGTTCACAAACGTTGGCCAGCATGAAAACGACGTCAATCACGACTGCTCCAAATGACATTGGGTCTTCAAATGGTTCCAAATGGCATCAAACAGAAAGAAAGCAGTAGTTGTTCACGCATCTTCTTCAGTCTAGTACTATTTCTTGTACGACTCTCTACAATTACAGCAAGCCGCGTCTCGTCTTTGGGGGCTGTGAGATAGCTCAACGTTGCGCCCCAAGGACGATCAAATCGATAGAATCCAACCATCCTCCCCTTTCCTCTTCCGGAATGAGTTGAATTCTCAGAAAAAGGTGTGTTTCCCTAAAATGGTGAAAGAAGTTTAAGGATTTTGATATTCAGAATGGACCCTTGAATCTATTTTTCATCCCTTTCCCCCCATATTTAAACCCTAATTTCCCTTCTATATATGTTGCTTATTATTCACTGTTGAAAGGGAGAGAAAAAACATTAGGAAAAAAAATATTGGGAGGAATTAGTTCGAATTTGAGAAAAGCACAGTGAAACATTAGCTATACATATTCATATATAAACATTCAGGAAATAGGCTTTCGAAGTCATAGAAAGTTGAAAAAAAAATTGGGTTTCGTTTGATTTTTGCTCTGTTCATCCATTTTCTCGGAATCGTACTTTAGTGGTGTCGGAAGAAGCTTGTCCCTGCTCGTTGCTTGTCCCAAATCATTGCTCTCCTAAAGGAAAATTTCTTCTAATTCTGACTAGTTTTGGATGATGTTTTATTCTGTGAACTGAAGTGCATTGTTGATTCTTCCTTTCCCTTTGTGGAATGTGTTTGACTGATTCTGGGTGTGCTGTTAATGTCTAATAATCATGGTTTGATGTCTTAGCTGGCATTTTATTTTTAATCTGAAGATAATAAAGATTGGCTAAGAGTTTGAACTTCCTTACTGTTGATTTTTCGTTATTGTATTTCCAGGAGGTTGGCTGAATCATCGTTTCATTTTGTTTTAAACATGTTTGATGTTTACTTGGTCTCAAGTATGAACGTTTTAGCTGTACATACATGTTCTCTTCGTTTTGCTAATGTTTAGTCGTCTCCCTAGTCGTTTTGATTTGACATAATCTTCGCGTATATGCTAAGCCTGATCTCGTGGAGTCTATCTTTTCTTGCATAACTTGTGATGGGTGATAGTTGTGTTTTTCTCTTGTATCTTTGCTATCCGCTATTCTAGATCGGAATAAGCAAAGGGATATGGGTCTGTCATTTTAAGGTGTAAAGAGGAGAATGAGTAGGTCTGTCTATCTTACTTTGAAAGCTGGTATGTCCCTATTTGATGCTTCCTCATTTATTTGTTAACTTTAGAGGAGTCTTAATTTCCTTTTTATATGGATTTCGCATTAGTATTAGTCGTGTGCATCTTCATATCCTCTCTAGTAATTTACATTTCCATGTATGAAATCCATGAATAGGCTGGTGTCTAGTCTTCATCTTATTTGCCAGTCACTTGTATTCATTATATTTCCTGAATGGGTTTGTATTGCATCTTTTGAGTTGTAATATGCATAGATGGTACTCTCTAATGGCAAATGAGCTTACTCTTCTCTTTACTACTTATTCCTTTTACCTTAGCTAAGCGGCTACCGAAGTTCGTTAGGTGTTTTTTTTTTATTCGAATGAATAATCTTTTCAATACTCATAGTTGTTCATTGCTTGATTTAATTATGTGTTGTTTATTATTATAATGGGGCAGTAAATGCATTTTCCCTGGCAGTGGCATTTGGTTATAGACTCCTAGTATTAAGGGACATGCTCTCTTCCGAATTTTAGTCACTTTTATCACCAATATTCACTAATTTGATGACTATTATCTCACCTATTGCTTTTGTTGTTTTGTGCCTCCCTGCTGCTTTGAAATTTGGCCTTGTTAAATCTAAGTTTACATGACTTCCATTCCCCCTTAAGTGTTATATTACAATTCTTGTTGGCTACTGTAAATTGAACTCCGTTTTAAGTCAAGTTTAGATCAATCAATTTCGTGTGGTTGTTTCATTTATTTTATCATTGTGAGTAGATGCTAACTCTTACTTATTAGTTCTTTTCATGTGAAACCTCCTCCAAATCCTCATGGATTATATCTCTTCTCCTCGCATTTTCCTATTGGGCCATAAAGGCCCAATATTCTTGTTCATCGAGTCGGCCAGCATGAAATTGAAATACAGGTTTTCGGAGGTTAAACAAAGCTGGAATTCAAATTTCCAAAGTCCGAAATGCCCGAAAAAGGGACTGTATACACTGATATACCTACTGTATTCACTGGTATACAGATAGAAATAGAGTATACATGTTCAAAATACAGTGAAGCAGGTTGAAAAATACAAATATTTGAAATTCAAATCAAAA
The DNA here is from genome assembly GCA_029582625.1 of Solanum boliviense. Classification (NCBI taxonomy): domain Eukaryota; kingdom Viridiplantae; phylum Streptophyta; class Magnoliopsida; order Solanales; family Solanaceae; genus Solanum; species Solanum boliviense. The sequence continues at coordinate 41,580 of JAJOOJ010001071.1, read as the reverse complement.
TACAGATTCTGGAGTCCAAAAAACAAGTCATATACATGGTGTATAGATCAATTATACCCTTGGTATATATCTTGTCATGTGAAAGTGAAAAGAACCCCAAAAGTTCAAAAGAATGATCCAACAATAAAACTTTTGTTAAATAGGCCCAAATTCATGTTTTAGATATTTTTAGTCGTAGGACAGGTTCATGGATTTGGGCCAAATTTAATACTCTCTCCTTTTTCCTCTTATTTATTCGTTATTGTGTTAACTAACATTTTATTTGGGTTATGGTTTGAATTAATTAATTTCCCAAAGATAGTCATTTCTCCTTTTTATATTCAAAATTAATTATTTATATTTTATACTTATCTTTATTTTGTTTATTGTCTTGCCAACCTATAAATTTACCCCCCTTAAAAGATTTCCTTTAGTTATTCCCCTTAAAAATAATAATATTAATAATAATAATAATAAAAAATAATAATAATAATAAAAATGAGTCTTTTACTTAGTTATTATTTTCTCAAAATTAGTCAAAGTCATTGTAGTCAAATCGCCAGTCAATTGCAATTTAGCGGATATTCCGAGGGCCTAACACTTTCTCGGAATGTACATTTTAACTTGAAGCCTTTTATTTTCAATTGATTTTATTTGTTTATGTCTTTGAAAACCTTGAGTATTTTCTTGATTTTTACTAAAAAAAATAATTAAATGGCGACTCTATTTCTTTTGGAAAATCGATTTCTCTTCAAATAATAAGTTTAGTTGCTTTTTCGAAACAAGTCATTTTTTTGTATTTTTTTTCGAGTAAAATAGAAATGTCGACTCTAGTGGGGACTTAATTATATTCTAATCAAAAGATTTGACAATCTGACTAATTGCTATTATTGAATTGTTTATCTCTGTTTAATGTGTTTAAATTTTTTAACTGTCATTGCATTTCATGGCATATTCTATTGTATGTATAGTATATTAAGAACGGTTCCTGCCTAATCGCAGTCAGACTTTTTATACTCGACCCTTTTCCAGAATGATCGGTAATTTACTGGTACGTCAGCGTCCAATGGTTGTCATGAGTTCCAACCTAAGTTGTCCGCTTGGTTTCTCGGTCTTTCAAAAGTCACTCTTAGTCAACTAGAGTAGAGCGAAACCCAAATCTTGAATTAGATCATTTTGAACTAAGTTTGACCCAACACCCAAGGCGTGTTGGGCCCATTATAAGCCCACTTTGTGTCTATTTGGCCCATTGACAATTAAAAGACAATCATGCTTATGTGTTTAGTTAAACGATGTATATGTATTTTTTTTTAAAATCAGTTATCCGTGGGGTGGGGGTACTTACCTTTGTCTTAACTTTTTCTTGTAGGATGAATCCAACACATGAGCCCCTGAGGACCTGAATGGTGACAATACCCCATACTTACCTCCAAGTTTGGTGGAAATTTATGAACGCGAAAGACAAGCAGAAAGTTCAAAAACACATAGGTCATCTCCCGTCATAAATGGAAATGGTGGCTTATCCAGATATGATCGGGACAATGGTAAAATTTTGGGACAGTGATAAAATGGCATTCTGATTTTAGGAAGTAGAGTTGACTCCGACTCTCGATGAAGTTCTTGCTAGTTATAAGAGTGTAGGTATGTGCAACAAGAGGAAACACCAACACGATACCAATCTTCTCTTTCCAAAAATATGAGATTTTATCGAATTTAAAGAAAATCTGTCACTTGTCAAAGCTGAGTGGATGGACATACTTCCCGAGTCAAATATTCCACTACGAAAGTTGTATTATTGATTTGGACGCGCAAGAGCTTACGACCAGTTCAAAGAAGAGTTTGTCTCGGAAGAAAAATGGAAGGAAACACGTCCCCTTGCTTTTTGAATATGCCTGCTTGGGACGATGGTATTTCCCCAAGGACCAAGCTACACTATCCATCCAAGTGTAGTAATGGTCACTCACACTATCTTTAATGGAGTAGGCTACGGGTCAACAAGAAAGTACTACAATTTGGCTCCTATGATCCTTGATGACATTTACAGGGCATTGGATAGATGTAAAAGTGGCACAGGTTTCTTTCATGGGTGCAACCTAATAGTTCAATGGTAGATGAACAGACACCTGATCAAAGATTATAATCCGAAAGAACCAGATCCCTTGGAATGAACGAACAGACTTGGAAGTCATGATTGGTAGGTGCAACGTAATCATTTCAATAGGATTGGAGGCCAAGAATTTTGGTACCCGAGACTTCATGGTTTGAGAGAGGAAAATGTGCAGTAGTCGATCCAATGCTTGGTAGTAACAAAACAAATGGTGATCCGAAATGGAAAGGCCCCGTACTTGATATTTGCTGGGTTAAGAGGAACTCAGCCATATGCTCCTTCTCGAGTACTTAGATGACAAGGAGGGAAGCAAGAGCTTCCTCAAATCGAAGACATGACAAGATTTGTGACGGATCATGAAAATGTCGAAGTAACTTTTACTAAAAATATGCTTCAATTATGGAAACTCGAAGGGTATTGAGTGAGCCGGTGCCAAATAGGTTTCGTCCTGAATGTTCTAAGGATTACAAGGAATGGTTAAAGAAGAGTCTCGTCGGAACCATCGAGCCCGTCCCAAACGTTCCTTATATGAATGATGATGTTGGGGCCAAACATCAAATCTGATTTCATCGACTCCAAGAGAAGTATGATAAAAATGAGTTAGATCATCAGCGTCGACATTTAGAAGACGCCGGGGTCATAGCTCAGTTGATATGTAGGTTTGGAGTACTAGAATCCATCACTACTGATAATAGAGAGAATCTCAACAGTCACTTCATGAGAGAGATATGTGAACTATTCAAGATTACCCACCGAAACTCAATCTCTTATCGTCCCCAAAAGAATAGAGCTGTAAAGGCCGCCAACAATAATATTAAGAAGATTCTGAGGAAAATGATTGACAGTCATAGAGGTTGGCAAGAAATGTTGTTGTATGCTTTATTAGGTTACAGAACGACTGTCAGAACATCAATTGGAGCCACTCCGTATTTGTTAGTATATGGAACAGAAGCAGTTATACTTGCTGAGGTCGAAATACCCTTATTAAGAATCATCCAAGAGGATTGACAAGTTAACATTGATCGATGAGTAAAGAATGGTTGCTATTTGTCATGGTCAACTTTATCGACATAGAATGATTCGTGCTTTCCACAAGAGAGTAAGAGCTAGAATATTTAAAATTGGTCAGTTGATTCTCAAACGCATTTTCCCTCATCAAGATGAGCACAAAGGGAAATTTGCACCAAATTTGCAACGACCCTATATAGTTCGTAATGTGGTATCTGGAGGTGGCTTGGTCCTGTCAGAGATGGATGGCACCGAATGGCCAAAACCAACTAACTCAGATGCTATCAAGATATACTATGTATGAAGTTTTAGTTTATATTTCCATAATTCCCTTGTAATTGTTCTATTTGGTTGTAATCGCTTTGTTTAAAATTTTATCCCTCTGTAATGAACTACGTCTGACCTGAATTCTCAAGAATGAGATAAGTAGGCGGCCTATGTCGGCCTCGGTCAGCCCCTTTATCCCTTTCCATATTTCCTTTTGTACTTGAACTACGTTCAACCTGAATTCTCAAGAATGAGATGTGTAGGCGGGCTATGTCAGCCTCGGTCGGTTCCTTATTCAAATTTCTTATTTTTGTTAATCTCGAGGGGGGAACTACGTTTGACCTGATTCTTGTCTCAACGGGAAATGTAGGTGCCACAACGGTTCGGTCATATCTCCCGTAAGATTTCTATTTCTCTTTACAATAGAAACTGAGATAGAATTTTTGAGATGGACTCAAAAATTCTCGAGAAGAAGATTTTCTCCAACAAGTCAAGGCAAAAGTTACTTTGAGATTTGCAACTAGGACATAATTTTTGAGAAAATCTCAAAAATTCCATGATTTACTCACCATCAGTTCCAGATAAGCCAAGACAGTTAACTTGGATAGAAATTTTTTAGGATGACCTCATGAATTTCAAAAGGTTCATCGGTAGTTTGGAACAACTTTGAATACTTCCCAGCAAATCATTAGATAGTCCTCGGGACATCAACTTTAAAGATGTTCATTAAGCTTGACGTGACATGACACTTGGCAGTGACCTTTCCCAAATACTATTTTTTGAAAATCTATTTTTCTTAAAACATTTCCTCTATGTTTCAATTATTATGCATAAAAATATTTGTCTTATCTATCAAGAGGCGGGAGATCAGAGAAATCAACCCGAGATAAGAAGACAAGGAGTAGACAATTGAAGAGATCGACACAAATCAGTTCATTTTTAAACTAACAATTTTTCTGTGGACGCATGTCCATAGGGTCACCTCAAAATCAGCATATTCCTCCATTCAATGAATATGGAGAAGCCAAAAGGATGAAGAGCTCCACAAAATTGACAATTTTCTGTGGATGTAGGAAATATTTTATGTTACTTATATCAAAGATTTGAGAATATGAATAACATTATTTCATTCAATTCCCAACTAGGCGAAGCCCATAATGAACGTGCAACTATGTTTAGAGATGGAACGAATGAAAACCCCGACGGAAGACAGTTTACTGTTTTCCATCAACTAAAGATACTTGGAGGACATTATTTGCGTCATATTATCAGATATGACAATATTACTCCCGGAGAGTCGTTTATATCGTATTGTCAAATGAGATGATACCATTACTCTGAGGGTCATTTTTATTTGTATTGTCGATTAGGACGATACCGCCACCGAGAAGATACCCAAAAGATCACCTATGTTACTCGGTGAAGCATTATCTTCGCCGGTGTCAAGGAGGCATCAAGAGAAAGAAGTCATGCATAGCTAGAGAAGGAGGTCATGCATAGCAAGATAGGGAGGTAATGCATAGCAAGAGAAAGAGGTCATGCATAGCAAAAGAAAAAGGTCATGCATAACAAGAGAAGGTGGTCATACATAGCAAGAGAAAGAGGTCATGCATAGCAAGAGAAAGAAGTCATGCATAGCAAGAGGAAGGTGTCATGCATTGCAAGAGAAAAGAGTCATACATAGCAAGAGAAAGAGGTCATGCATAGCAAGAGAAAGAGTCATGCATCACGAGAGAAGGAAGTCATGCATAACAAGAGAAACATTCATCTATAGCAAGAGAAAAAGTCATACATCGCAAGAGAAGGATTCATGGATAGCGAGAGAAAGAGTCATGCATTGCGGGAGAAGGAAGTCATGCATCGCAAGAGAAATATTCATGTATAGCAAGAGAAAAAGTCATACATCGCAGAAGAAGGATTTATTAATAGCAAGAGAAGGAGTCATGCATTGCAAGAGAGGAGAGTCATGCATCGCAAGAGAAACGAGTCATGCATTGCAAGAAAATGGGTTATGCATTGCAAGAGAAAGATTTACCCACCACAAGAAGATTAACATCGACTGCATCATTTTTCTTTGCAAGAACGACATCAAGAGAATCATCAACAACGACATCAAGAGAGCTGTCAACATATTACATAAGCCTATTTTATTACTTTGACGTCAAAGAAAGAGTACATTGAAGATTATATTGCAAATATGAGACACAAGCTTTATGTGCTTTACGTCAAACCCGATGGAGTTGATGTCCAATGTTCAAGAAAGGCAATTAAGTGTCAACACGGTAAAGGACACTGTCTCCCATTTGAATTGCATTTTTTATGCTAATGAGTTTTATCTCAGTCTTTGTCAAGAGCATCCGAAAGGATGAATTCTCCAACACAAACCACAGATGCGAACGACATCAAAAAGGATGCAACACAACGTGGAACTTTTTCTTAGCAGCGAAGTGGGACATGGTCCAAAGAGTTGTACCAAACTCTTAGGACGCAAGTAGAGGAGAAACTTCAACCACAATCAAATCACACCCCTATCAAAAGGCATATGGGTTTGTCTTTGGGTTTGTCGATTTAAGTTTTGCATCCGAAATTTTTTTATCTCTATCGGAAGCAGCTTTCCAATCTGAGTGACTATGCGCCAAGAGCTTTGGAAATTATGTTCGTGTAAGTTCTTAATTATGGGTGTGAAGTGCACCAATTCATGGCTAAGAGGTTGCAAGCCTCTTTTTCATAACTCGACTTACTTTGTCACTTTTCCAGAACCAAAGGTTATCTTGCATAGTAGATTTCCTTTTCAACCGATTGAGTCGAACTACAAGCAGGCTGATTCCCTAAGTTGAGGGATATGTAGGTAGCATCACTATTGAAACTCAATTGTATTCCATCATTTGCTCTTAAATCTTATTCTCGAGCATTCCGATCCTGCCACAATTCGGTGTTAGGATGTCTTTTGAATTCTTTCAAAATCGTGCGTGAAAATCAAGCGTATCGAACTACAAGCAGCCTAAATTCTCATATAGCATGACATATGTAAGAAACCCATTTGAAAGGGTTCGACCATAATTCCTAAAGTTCGTACCGAACTGCATTTTTTAAAAAAAGATGATGATGTGGTCGATCAAAATTGGATTATTAAATTTCAATTTCTTCAAATTTCTTGCACCAATCCAAGTAAAATGAGGGACAATTGTTGACACCCAATTTTGGCCTTCCCCGTTAATATCTAGTTTCTGAGCTTCTTATTTTTCAAACGATTTAGTATAATTAGATTTATAAAATTCAAAGTTTTTTTAGGTGATTTTCATCGAGTTTTATAATTTTTAAATTGTAACATGTTTCATATATTTTTGCATGTAATTAGTACATTTTATCATTATTTGAAAATCGTCTCAAAAGATTTTGTTTAGTTAGATATTTGGTTAATTTGTATAATTACTTAATAGTATATAATTCTGAGTTAATTATTTTGTAGTAAAAATTTATTTTTATAATGAAATTACTTATCTTATTTCGTTAAAGTTAAGAAGCTCATTAATTAATTATATTAATTCATCCTATTTAAGTTTTAACCAAATTCACTAGTGAAATTCAGTTTGGGTAAATCAATAATTCACTTAGCTATTAACGGACCAAGTTATGGGCCTTTATAAAGCATTTTTCAGCAGCCCACTCTTTTGTTCTCAATTCCCAGCCCACTCCCTCAATCCCCTTTAATTTCCAGTAGCCCAAACTCTCCAAGCCCCATCCTAGTACATATAAATATCGATCGAGCCCACTCTCATTTACCCAACCTGGCCCAAATACAATTCCTCCAAGACCCGGAAGATTTCCAGAAGCAGCAATTCACAAACAATAGAGCAACGTTCACAAACGTTGGCCAGCGTGAACACGACGTCAATCACGACTGCTCCAAATGACCTCAATGCAGCAAACAAACGACGCTGGCTCTTCAAATGGTTCCAAACGACGTCAAATAGACAGAAAACAGTATTTGTTCATGCGTCTTTTTCAACCTAGTACTATTTCTCGTACGACTCTCTACAATTCCAGCAAGCTGCGTCTCGTCTTTGGTGCTGTGATATCGCTCATCGTCGCGCCCCAAAGATGATCAAATCGATTGAGTCAATCCATCCTCCCATTTCCTCTTCCAAAATGAGTTGAATTCTTAAAAAAATGTGTGTTCCCCTAAAATGGTGAAAGAAGTTTTTGGATTTTGAAATTCAGAATGAGCCCTTGAATCCTTTTGTCATCCCTTGCCCCCCATTTCTTAACCCTAATTTCCCTTCTATATATGTTGCATTTTACTCACTATTGAAGGGGGGAGAAAAAGTATTAGAAAACAAATATTGGGAGGAGTTAGTTCGAATTTTAGAAAAGCACAGTGAAACATTAGCTATACCTATTCATATATAAATATTCAGGAAATAGGCTTTCGAAGTCATAGAAAGTTGGAGCAAAATTTTGGGTCTCATTTGATTTTTGCTCTGTTCATCCAAGTTCTGGAACCGCACTTTAGTGGTGTCGGAAGAAGTTCGTCCTTGCTCGTTTCTTGTCCCAAATTAATGCTCTTCTAAAGGTAAATTTCTTCTAATTCTGACTCGTTTTAGATGATGTTTTATTCTGTGACCTAAAGTGAGTTGTTGATTCTTCCTTTCCCTTTCTAGAATTTATTTGACTTATTCTGGGTTTGATGTTAATGTCTAATCATCATGGTTTGATGTCTTAGCTAGCGTTTTCTTTTTAATCTGAAGATAAGAAAGATTGGCTAAGAGTTTGAATTTCCTTACTGTTGATTTTTCGTTATTGTATTTCGAGGAGGTTGGCTGAATCTTCATTTCATTTTTTTTAAACACGTTTGATGTTTACTTGGTCTCGAGTATGAACGTTTTAGCTGTACAAACACGTTCTCTTCGTTTTACTGATGTTTAGTCGTCTCCCTAGTCATTTTTATTTGAAATAATCTTCGCGTATATGCGAAGCTTGATCTCGTGGAGTCTATCTTTTCTTGTGTAACTTGTGATGGTTGTGTTTTTCTCTTGTATTTTGGCTATCTTCGAATCTAGATCGGAATAAGCAAAGGGATGTGGGTCTATCATTTTGAGGAGTAAAGAGGAGAATCAATAGGTCTGTCTATCTTACTTTGAAAGATGTTATGTCCCTCTTTGATGCTTCCTCATTTATTTGTTAAGTTTAGAGGAGTCTTAATTTCCTTTTTATGTGGATTTTGCATTAGTATTAGTCGTGTGCATCTTCATATGCTCTATGGTAATTTACATTTCCATCTATGAAATCCATGAATAGGCTAGTGTCTAGTCTTCATCTTATTTGCCAGTCACTTGTATTCATTATATGTTCTGAATAAGTTTGTATTGCATCTTTTGAGTTGTAATCTGCATAGATGGTACTCTCTAATGGCAAATGAGCTTACTCTTCTCTTTACTGCTTATTCCTTTACTTTAGCTAAGCCGCTACCGGAGTTCGTTGGGTATTTTTTTTTCTTATTCGAATGAATAATCTTTTAAATACTCATAGTTGTTCATCGCTTGATTTCTTTATGTATTGTTTATTTTTATAATGGGGTAGTAAATGCATTTTCCATGGCAGTGGCATTTGGTTATAGACTCCTAGTATTAAGTGACATGCTCTTTTTCGAATTTTAGTCACTTTTATCACCAATACTCTCTAATTTGATAACCATTGTCTCACCTATTGCTTTTGTTGTTTTGTGCCTCCCTGCTGCTTTGAAATTTGGCCTTGTTAAATCTAAGTTTACATGACTCCCATTGCCCCTTAAATGTTATATTACAGTTCTTGTTGGCTACTGTCAATTGAACTCTGTTTTAAGTCGAGTTTAGATCAATCAATTTCGTGTGGTTGTTTCATTTATTTTACCATTGTGAGTAGATGCTAACTCTTACTTATTTGTTCTTTTCATGTGAAATCTCTTCCTAATCCTCATGGATTATATCTTTTCTTCTTTCATTTTGCTATTTGGCCATAAAAGCCCAATACTCTTGTTCATCGAGTCGGCCAACAGGAAATTGAAAAACAGGTTTCCGGAGGTTAAACAAAGCTGGAATTCAAATTTCCAAAGTTTGAAATTCTTGAAAAAGGAGCTGTATACAATGATATTCATGTTGTATACACTGTTGTATAGTCGAAAATACAGTATACAGGTTCAAAATACGGCGAAGCAGGTTGTAAAATACACATACATGGGATTCAAATCGAAATACAGATTCAGGAGTCCAAAAACAAGTCATATACGTTGTGTATAGATCAAATATACCCTTGGTAGATATCTTGTCATTTGAAAGTGAAAAGAAGCCCAAAAGCTCAAAAGAATGATCCAGCGGCAGAACTTTGATTAAATAGGCCCAAACTCATGTTTTAGGTATTTTTAGTATTAGGACAGGTTCATGGATTTTGGGCAAAGGCCCAAATTTAATACTCTCTCCTTGTTCCCCTTATTTATTTGTTATTGTGTTAACTAACATTTTATTTGGGTTATGGTTTGACTTAATTAATTTCCCAAAGATAGTCATTTCTCCTTTTTATATTCAAAAATTAAATATTTATATTTTATACTTATCTTTATTTTGTTTGTTGTCTTGCCAACCTATAAATTTACCCCCCTAAAAAGATTTCCTTTAGCTATTCCTCTTAATAATAATAATAATAATAATAAGTAAATAATAATAATAAAAATGAGTCTTTTACTTGGTTATTATTTTCTCAAAATTAGTCAAAGTCATTTTAGTCATATCGCCGGTCAACCGCAAGTTAGCGGACATTCCAAGGGCCTAACACCTTCTCGGAATGAACATTTGAACTCGAACCCTTTTATTTTCAATTGATTTTATATGTTTAAGTCTTTTGAAAACCTTGAATTTTTTCTTTATTTTTACTAAAAAATAATAATTAAGTGGCGACTCTGCTTCTTTTGGAAAATCGATTTTTCTTCAAATAATAAGTTTAGTTGATTTTTCGAAACAAGTCATTTTTCATTTATTTATTTTTTCGAGTAAAACAAGGATCACGCGGCGCAGTTAGTCAGGATCGCTGATGCACTCGGCGATCCGCCCTTTGGTCTGCTTTATCGCCTTTCAGCTTTTGCATTCAGCATCCTCGCGTTCTGGATCATTGGGGGATATAATACTGCTTCGCGGAACTGTTCGGCGACGCGCCGACTGCTCCCTTTCATCGTCAACTTAATCGTTTCCTTTAGTGCTCAGCACACTGGAACTTTGGGCGAGGTTAAGGCCATTTGGCGATTCGCCTAATGCATTAGGCGATCCTCATGCCTTCTTTTCTTTATCTTTTCAGCCGTTTTGTTCCTTTTTGCCAAGTAGTGTCCATGTTTTGCCTCAAACTCCAAATAAATGAAGGTTAAGGATTTACATCAGTTATTGAGACAAAATATGCATTTGAGGACACTAATTCTATTAAAATCAACCCCTAAATGAGTCCAAATTGTGGACTCATCAACACCCAACTTAAACTTTTGCTTATCCTCAAGTAAAACTCAAGTTCGCCTGTTCAAAAATGATGTCTCGAACAGTGCTACACAAGACTCAATCATGAATGCACACAAATGACTCAATTTATTCATGTGATGATCAAATGTGTACTCAAAGTTTTAAGTTGTGACACACCATTATCAAAGAATCTCAAGCTCACCATACTTGCTTTAAATGCAAGTTCAAACTCAACTAAAGTGTTCAAATGCCTTCACACAAAGAATGATTCCATATTCACACACAATGGTTCAACAATTTAAAGTTTCGGAGTCAAATTCAACGCTCACACTCACAAAGATAAACATAATGCATGACTTCACCCATAAGTTTGCCCGTATTTTCCAATTGACACTTTCTTCAGCTCACTCAAAATCAAAAGGTCTTTTCAGGGCTTGTAATGGGGCTGAGTTCAAATGTATGGTCAATTAGGTTCAGTGACTTTCATTCACATGAAATGTGGTGCTCACAACACTTCATTTCCTCATCTTTTATCATTTTCTTTAGTGCTCATAAGTCATACCATTATTCACTTTCCATGGATTGTTCGGAAACCCCATTTCTTTTGTACTTTATTCCATGACTCTTTCTTTTTCATTCTTTTCATTTCTCTTCTCTCTCTCTCTCTTTTTATGGAGGGGTTCCATATTTCTCAAAACCATGGGTTAAAGGAGACTTTTCTTGCACTTCTTGACTAGCCTTCTCTTTTCACCACACCCCCAACTTAGACTTTTGGCCTAAGTTGGTTATTCAATCAACCACAAATTAAGAGGATTATGGGTAGTGGATTTAGGAAAGGTCATGTTTTCATCAAGTTTATTCCAAAGAAAGGTAAGACTCAAGGGGTGTTCAAAAGAGGTTCACACACTCACAAGGTAGGCCACAAAAGTGGTATATGTCAAATTGGTTCACACGCTTTAAAGTTGCCTAAGATCATTTCAATAGTTCGCATCACTTTAGTCAATTGGACCAGCGTGGAAAATTCTAGGTGTTATCATGCATGGTTCACAGTAAGCTCATCACACAAGGCATTGACACCAAGGTCAAACAAGAGTTCCCACTTTTGCTAGTGTGCAACGATCATCACAAGAGATTCGATTCGATAATTAGCTAGTCACAATGAGATATAAAGAGTTCACATATTGTATATGCAACTTCATTTGGCATCGTAGCAGCACATTCACGTTTGTTCGGTTATGAGCACTACTTAAGTCATTGGTATTGATCAAAACTGATACTCAAATTTGAGAATAACAGCCACATTCAACGCATACAAGAGGTGGCAAATTTTTTTTGGAAGGGTCAAAAATTATTTTCAATTAAAAGCAAGAAGCCACAAGCTCAAAAACCATTTTATATCAAAACAATGAGCCACACAAAATCCACAATTGATATACCGTGAGTTTACGATATTTTTAATACATTTCACTTAAAAGTTGTGTATGTCTAGGGTCTTTTTGTACTAGTTTTTATGTGTTTTTATCATAGTTTGCAGGAAAGATGTTCAGGCGCGGAAGTAAACAGACAACTGAAAGAAATGCAGAAAAGGGCATCTACGGACCATAGGTCCACTGACGCTCCGTAGGTGATGGCCGTAGATCAACAGGCAATGCAAATCAGGGAAATCTTACCAAGTGTGGAACCACGGTGGCCATTGACGGTCCGTAGATTGATCTACGGACCGTACTGTTGATCCGTAGATTGATACTGCGGGGGTTCCAGTACCTGATTTTTGAAGATTCTAAGTGTGGAGCCACGAAGAGGGATTGACGGACCGTAGAGCGATCTACGGTCCGTACTTTAGGTCCGTCGTTTGTTTCTGAGAAGCTGATTTTTGGAGGCTGAAATATTTTCTGAGTCTTGGCTGACGGAAGGGACTCACGGACCATAGATCCGTTGACGGTCCGTGAGTGAGTTTCGTGAAAAGAAGACGCGTACCTAAACAAACTTTCCTTAATTTGTTTGCCTTTTAATTTAGGACTTTTTTTCAATAAATCGTGCATGTAAACCTTATTTTTAGGGGTTAGATTTTATTACTTTTGTTTTACTTTGTGACTGGGAATTAATTTTGCTACCCTAGCAATTCTTGATTTCCAAAGGTTAGTTTTGAAGATTTGCTTTGAAATTCGAGTTGAATTTCTGGGTTTATTTTTCTCAACTACGTAGATTCATAATTCTTTCATCTAAAATAATGAATTGTGTTCATATGATTATGGGTAACTAAACTCCACAACTATGGTTGTGCGATCCATGAGCGATTAACAAAGTATGAATAGTAAATAACCAATTCTTGAATAGTGTCTGCATGCATTGATAATTCTTTCGTTCAAAAGTCTTTTTAACGAGTGCACGCATTAGAACTCGCCTTGTTGCTACTTGCTGGACCAAGGAGGTAATCAATAAGAAAAGAATTATCATCATAGAATTAGTGTGATACTATGTAATAGGCTAGTGTCAATTGGTGCGAAGTAATAACTAAGACAAACTTCGATTATGATGCCTAATATGAAGTAAAGGTAAGGGTTAGTAAATTATACACACGTAGCCGGACCAAGGTGCGGGGTGAAATTCTCTATATGCCGGATGAAGGATTTAGAGATAACTAACTTATCAGTTTGCATGTAATAGACTAGGAAAGGATTGCTATTACTAGGATTTCTGAGTTATGAGCTTATGCTGAACACGTATACCTTAGGTAGTTTTCTCATCTTGATAACAACAAAAATTGACTTTTGTTTACTGATTACTTACTGAATTCTTACAATTTGTTTAACAAATCCCCTATTTTTATTACTTGTTTCTGGAAGTACTTTGACTAAGCGAATAGAAGTGTAAGTTAAAGTTAAGTCTAAACCAGTTTCCTCGTGGGATCGACCCCAATCTACAAGTTGGGTTCTTTACTCGATAATGATTGCTTATGCTTCTTTAGGGAGGTGTAATTTGAGCGTATCAAATTTTGGCGCCGTTGTCGGGGAAATTTGGCTTTTAGATTAATTTTAACTACATTATTGAACTTTAGTCAAATATTTCCTAATTTTACTTTTTCTTTTTCTTTTTGTCTCTCTCAGGTTCTGACTCTAGTGTATGACAAGGACACAGAGCCAAAGTGAACCACTTACTCCTTACGATCAAGAGTTGAATAGAACTTTGCGAAGAATGAACAATAAAGGAATTCCAGTTAATCCTATCGGAGTAAATCTTGATGATACAGTTGAGTTACAACAGCCGATAGTAGATTGTGGGGAAAATGGGGTCTAGTTGAAAATCAATTGGGAAATGTAGTGAGGGTGCATGGTCCACCAGACCCACAACTGCATGACAACTACAGGGGCAACACCAATAGTGCTGACTCTTATGGACCTCTAGTCTTACCCCATTTACCTCCAGGGAACACATTTGTGGTAACCAGTAGCTTGATGAAGATGCTTACAGCGAGGGGCTTGTTCTCAGGGTTGCCATTAGAGGACCTACATGCTCACATAGCCAAGATAGGGGTAGTCTGCAAGGGCTGTGTAGGTCGACTAGACTTGGATATGGATGTCATCGGATTGCGAGTGTTCCCTCTATCACAGACAGGCAATGCTACTATATGGTTCACTGAGCTTCCTTATAACTCAATCTATACATAGAACCAATTGAGGGATGTGTTTTTAGCAAGGTATTATCAAGTGTCCAAGAAGCTAAATCACAAAGATAGGGTCAATAATTTTGTGGCATTACCTAGAAAGTCATTAAATAGCTCATGGGACAAATTCACTTCGTTCATAAGAGGTGTTCCAGATCATCGTATTGATGATGAGTCGCTGAAGGAATATTTCTATCTAGGCCAGGATGATAACAATAAAGAAGTGTTGGATACTATTGGTGGAAGTTCATATGGTGAGTTCACATAAGCACAGATCACAGAAAAGCTAGAGAAGATCTCTCGTAACAATAAAGCATGGAGCACTAGGAGGTCGGATACTGGGAGAAACACATTTTCCGTTCATGCTACAAACAACCAGACTGCGGATGAGATTCGTGAAGAGATGGCTCAAATGAGGACCGAGTTTGGTTTGGTATTGAAGTATGTGAGCGGAGGTGCAAAAAAGGTAAATGCTATGAACTACTTAACTTGAACTCCACCACCAGTGGAAGAGTGTTACTATGAAGAGGATGCTTATGCTGTGAATGATCACACGGGGGGTTTCCGACCAAATGCCCAAGGATCCAACACAGAAAATTGGCACCAAGGTCAAGGAAACCAAGGTCGAAACTATGGAAATTACAACTGAGAGGGTCAATATGTCCGGGATGGGAACTTTAATCGCGACAACAACTTCAACTGAAACAGCTATGGCAACAGAAACGATCGAGTTAGACCTTATGTTCCCCCTCAAAATTGAGAATCTGGTACTAGGGATGCTAGAGGAAGTATGGCGCGCATTGAAGATATGATGCAGAAGATGATGAGAAGGTTTGATGTAGTTGATGAGAATGTGAAGGAGATGAGAAACGACTTGTCTGGTATTGGTCAAAATGTTTTTGTCCATGCAGTGTCAATAAAACATCTAGAGTAGCAGATGACCCAGTTGTCTACTACAGTGAACCCACGTCAACCTGGTTCTTTTCCTAGCAACACCATCCAAAATCCAAAGAATGACAGCCATTGTATGGCAGTTACTACTCAAGGGGGTAAGCAAACCATTGATCCACCTATGCCGTCTGTGGTGGAAGTTGAAGTTAGAAAAGAAGATGATGTGATAGAGGTTAGAGAAATGTCTGAGAATGCGACATAGAAAAAAGCAGAGATATCTCAGAAAGTGGTCCCCATACCTAGACCTCCACCACCTTTTCCACAGAGGTTAGTGAACAAGACTGAAGATGGTAAATATCGTAGGCTTATTACTATGTTGAAGCAGCTTTCCATCAACGTTCCATTGATAGAAGCTTTGGAGCAAATACCTAGGTATGCATAGTTTATGAAAGATATGGTAACAAAAATGAGGTCTGTGAGTTTTGAAGATGATGATAGATTACAGCATTGTAGCGCTATTGCTACAAGGTCGCTTGTGCAAAAGAAAGAGGATCCTGGTGCCTTCAAAATTCCATGTACTATCGGATTGTTACACTTTGATAAGGCATTGTGTGATCTTTGTGCTAGCATCAATCTCATGCCATTGTCTATTTACAAGAAGTTGGGTCTAGGAGACCCAAAGGCCACTACAATGCGGTTACTAATGGCCGATCGAACCGTGAAGAGGCCTATTGGTGTACTCCATGATGTGCTAGTGAAAGTGGAGTATTTCATTTTTCCAGCGGATTTTGTGATTCTTGACTGTGAGGTTGATTTTGAGGTTTCCATCATCCTAGGGAGACCATTCCTTGCCACAGGGCGTGCGTTGGTTGATATGAAAAAGGGACAAATGAAGTTTAGACTGAACAATGAAGAAGCAACTTTCAATATTTGTAGATGCATGAAGCAGAGTGTTGAGCTCCAAACGGTATCTGCTATAACTTACGGAGTTGAGAGTAGAGCAGAAGTGTAAATTGAAGGGTGACTCGGTGTTGGGGCACTAGCAGCAGTTATGATGAATTTCGGTAGTGATTGTATTGAAGAGTACGATGAGTTGGTAGCTGCACACGATATGTGTGAATATCGGTCAAAACAAAAGAAGTATGAGTTAGACATGAAGAATCGTGAGTCTCCACCAACGAGACCATCTATTATGGAGGCACCAAAATTGGAGCTTAAGGCTCTACCACCATATTTGACGTATGTATTCTTGGGCAAAGATAAGACTTTGCCAGTCATCATTGCGGCAGATCTAAATGTGAGACAAGTAGATTGCTTGGTTACTGTATTAAAGAGGTTCAAGCGAGCTATTGGGTGGACTATTGCAGATATTAGCCCTTGGTGTACTAAATCTGGAGAAGATATTCTTATGCATAAATATGAATATGATATGTCTATGGTGTCAATTGAAAGGCTAATTCTCATATGCACCTTTACATACTATTATGCATGAAATGTACATGACCATGAATATATGACTATGTATGTTAGGATGTATGTATGTATGTATGTTATGGTATGATTGTTATATGAATGAAAGGTAGTTCTCATGATTATAGTATAATGTAAAGTGAAAGGTTTACTCACTTGCTAAGTGTTTCTAAGGTGAAAGGATTGCTGCTCACTTATGAACACATATGATCTATTATGGTAAGATGTCTACATAAAAGTCTAGTAAAGGCTAATGTGAACTTATGTGATGACTAAATATGATTACAAAAGGGAATTAGATGCTTAGAACCGAAAGGGCATGTAAATGAGATGGGGGTCTCACGTTTAGTAAGTCCGGCTCCCCACATGGGTTTCCTCACGTTTAGCAAGTCCAGATTACCCATGATATATGTTGTCTCATGAGATGGAAACCCCCACATTTAGTAAGTTAGGGTTTCTAGAAGCAATCTCCTTGACCCTTAACTATGTGCCCACATAGGACTCTAGCTTAGTAGATCCACCTAGACAGCTATGTACGGATGGTTACACCTTAGGCAAGGTTTAACCTTCTCTTTTCAGTGTGGGAGTAGAACACCGAATTCCATGTAGCCCTCATGGTCTCTGTCGGTTATTGCAATATTTCCCCACTGTAAAAGTAATGAAGGTATGAAAGGTGTGAACTCTTACTAGGGCTTTCTTAAGGGTTTCTACATAGTTTAAGGGAGGGTATGGGACTTCTCTTGCACATTCCACTTGTGGGATCCTAAGGGATGGTTGTAGTAGTGTTCTCTTATGATTATGATGATTATGATTTATGTATGTTGAAGCTATGTTATGTATGATCATTATGAAGATAGTTTACCTATGATATGGACTATTTGAATTATGACTAAGATGTATGATATGAACTAATGTTTGTGAATGTCACCTTACTATATATATTACCTGTGGATAAGACTAATGTATGATAAGTATGAGCATGGTGATTCAAAGGTAATACTTAGTGTAGGTAGGACTATAGACCCTGCCTATGCATTGCACAAGTAGAACCTAGGGTTACGTATGTTGTTATTATATTATGATGTAATGATCTTACTGATTGAATATGTATGAGTAGTATGTCTTGTAATGAGTAATATTGTATTAAGATTATGTGTAGAAACTATGCTTATGGTGATGTTATTATCCTTTGTGCTTTGATGAACTATATGTGTATTGCTTGTGACTTGTGGTTCTCCAACTCTTTCAAGATGATTTTCAAAATGTGCATAAAGCATGGTTTCAACTAGATGTCCCCTTTTAAGCATGTTTTAATGGTTTTTATGCATGGCTTCCATACTTAGTACGTGTGTTGTACTAACCCATATTTCTTCTACATTTTTACAAACTGTAGGGTTTGGTGATGTGATTTCGTATGCATGAAAGTTAGGTTTCTAAGGAGGTTGGGAATGAAGATTTGGGGAATCCTCATAGTTTCGAGGATGAACCTACCTCGTACACTTATGTCATTATGTCTTTATGTTTTATGTCTTTAGACTTGTGTAAGGGCTATGCCCCTAGTAATTATTATGTAAGGGCCGTGTCCCTAAGTTTTTATGAAAGAGTTGTTATTCTAAATGTTATAGATTGTTTGAGACATAGTGTCATAGTCTCTCTCTTATTTTATGAAGACTTCGATCGTAAAGAAAAGTTTTAAACTTTCCACTATTATCATATGCTTTAATGTTCATGATGTGCTAAGGGCTTGTATAAGACCTCCGAGAGGTCAAGTACGCCGTTTTACGACTAGGGGGTGCTCTCGGGTCATTACAAACTTGGTATCAGAGCATAATGTTATGGAATGGTCTTAGGATGTCTCAAAACGCATCTAGTAGAGTCTTGTTCAGCGGTGTGAGTCGCGACACATCTATGAGCGAGAGGCTACAGAATGTTAGGAAACTTCACTTCTTCATTCTCTAAGTCGTGCCATAGATCTATAAGCTCTCTCTCTTATTCCTTGTCTTATGGTGTTTAGAGTTGGACCACTTGAAGGGTTCTGTATAGAAGGAGTGAGTGGTTGTAATGCCAATTATGGCTATATGACTTGTGAACTTTGATGGAATAGATTGTGAAGTTGTATTTTGTGTGATTGATGCCTCATAATTGCCTTTGTGTTGGTTACAAGAACTTGTGTAGGCTTACTTCCAAGGCGGGGATATTGTGTGCCTACCTAGCAAGGTAATTGTGAGGTTATGTTTAGTTGATGATGGAACCCTAATATTCAAATTGTTACTTAAAGGAGCCTATCCGAGAGTGGAAATGGGGAAAAGAAATTCTAAGCTCTAGGTTAGGATTATGTTGTGTTTTAAAGTTGACTTTGAGGGTTGCATGTACCATCTAGTTGAGGTGTAGAATAAGAAGTGTAAGTGTTGACCAACTTCAAAAGGTTAGCTATTGTATTTTAAGATTGATCTTATGTATGGTCACTTAAGTAAGGTTCTTAGATAATACCTAGGCATAGTTGGTTGGTAGACCCCACCAAAAGTGATGATAAGGGTTGACATGGTCTAGAGTTGTCTTGATCCAACTATAGTGAAAAGAGAAAGGTTTCTTGGTCAAAACTCTTCTAAGTTCCTCTAAGGTTTAACCAACAAAGGATGTCTACCCCTAAGTCTCAAAGAGTGAGTGGTAGTGGATCTTAAGGGTTCCGGTATGTGTTTTATGTTTTATTGAATTCCGAAACCTCTATGGGTCAAAGGTAGAGGAAGATCCTGTAGAGTCCATAGATGAGATATCTAAGGTGATGAACCTTGTAGGACTAATTCTAATAACACTTGTCTTTTGTGACTTGATAAATAGGATGTGGTGAACTTTTGTGTTGTTGTTAATATTCATGGGTTTAGTTATGACTATATGTAGTTATTGGTATAACCCAACTTAGCCCTAATGAGTTTAGAATGTGTTGGATTTTGATGAATAGAAGTGCTTAGATGGTAAAGTCATTTGAGTACCCTTGATGTTTATGAAATAGGTTTGCTTAGATTCTCACGTTATATGGTTTAATGAATTTGAACAACTTAGAACCGGGGTGGTAGACTTATATTAGACCTTGAGTGATATCCTAGTGAAGGCCTTAGAAAGGGATGCTACTAGGGTTGACTTGGAATACTTTTTGTATAAAGGTACCGGTATGATTGGTAATTTCATGTGAGAGTAAGTGCTATGTTGTATTCCGGTATTACCTTACCTAGAATGATGCCTTATGAGGCGTAGAGCTTACCAACTATTTCAAGATGACGTTCAAAAGTGCATAAAGCATGGTTTCAACTAAATGTCCACTTTAAGCATGTTTTAATGGTTTTTATGCATGTCTTCGATTCTTAGTACGTGTGTTGTACTAACCCATATTTCTTCTACATTTTTACAAAGTGTAGGGTTTGGTGATGTGATGTCTTATGCATGGAAGTTAGGTTTCTAAGGAGGTTGGGAATGAAGACTTGGGGAGTCCTCATAGTTTCGAGGATGAACCTACCTCGTACACTTATGTCATTATGTTTTATGTCTTTAGACTTGTGTAAGGGTCGTACCCCTAGTAATTATTATGTAAGGACCGTGTCCCAAAGTTATTATGAAAGAGTTGTTATTCTAAATGTTATAGATTGTTTGAGACATAGTGTCATAGACCCTCTCTTATTTTATGAAGACTTCGATTGTAAAGAAAAGTTTTAAATTTTCCGGTATTTTCTTATGCTTTAATGTTCATGATATGCTAAGGGCTTGTATAACACCTCTGAGAGGTCGAGTACGCCGTCTTACGACTAGGGGGTGCTCTCAGGTCGTTACACACTTAGTCCTCACGAGTGTACCACACTTTATTTATCTTGATCATTCCATCAAGGAGTTGAGACACTACTTCATAGGGTTGTTGTATTATACATCCGGTAACAAGTTGATGAGTAACTCCTTTGTTCACTGAGTCAAGGCTCCTAAAGAAGTACTGCATATATGGTTTGGCAGTTCGTGAGTTGGACATTGAAGCACCAACTTCTTGAACCTCAGCCACGTCTCGTGGATTGGTTCACCTTCCAAGCATTTGAAACCTTGGATGCTATCTTTGAGCATTATCATCCTTGATGGGGGGAAAGAATATCACATTGAACACTGTGGTGAGCTCATCCCAAAAGGTGATGGAATCCCTCGGCAACTAAGATAACCATTTGCTAGCCTCACCCATGAAAGAGAATGAAAACAACCTGAGACGAACTGATTCTTGTAATACATTCTTGAATGAAAACGGACCACAAATGTCAACAAAGTTCCGAATATGCTCATAGGGATCTTCGTAAGCCAATCCTCCATATAGACCTTTCATTTGGAGGAGCTGTAGCATTGTGCTAGTAACATGGACGACAACATTCCCTTCAATTGGAGGTAGACTATTGCACCAACAACACCCAATTGAAATGGGTCATTCACATCATTAAGATTCTCAATATATTCTTGGTGGCCCACTTTGCTACCATTACTTTCGTTTACGCTCATCTCTTCCTTTGGTCAACACAAGCAACACAAAATAAAAACTAAAGTAAGTCGATTCAACTGCAACCCAAAAGATCACAATTCAACTTCAATAAAAGAATTTTAAACAACACCACTCCCCGACATCAACGTCATTTTGATTAACGTTTCAAGCACACCTCATCATTCTAGGTGCAAATGATCGTTAGTCAGTATAAAACCCAACTAAGAGTTGGGGTCGAATGCACAGGGAGCGGTGCGCATCTAGTTCAGTTATGAAGTACAAATGTCATCTAATTAGTTATAGGAATAGAAATTATCGAAAAAGACATGTAAACAAGTTTAAGAGGATGACAACGAATGTCAAATGAGGGTTTGGATTGTCAATTATCAGCTACAACACAATCAAACACGGAGGAATTAATAATATAAAGAGGAATTTCAAGGATGTGATAGATTTTAAGCTAATTATGCAATAAGGGTAATTGGCATTTAACAACAATTTGTTGAAACACTGTGGGTAGACTAAGCTATAAGTGCAGTAGCTTTCTCTAGAACAACTATTACAAATTAAGTGATTTCTTTCGAAAATCAACAAGCTTTGCAAAATAAGAACAACCCACAATTCATCTACTCTCTCAAGCTAGATAGGTAGAATTGAGATTAGGATTTACTCTTTCAAGCTAAACCCATATCAACCCAATAACTAAAATTATCAATTGAAAGCTTTGATTCTAAATTCTCTTTTTCAAGAAAGCCCATAATTCTAAGTTCAAATTGCATTTGCTACTACAATTCTTAGATTAAAACACAGCAATCAATTAAACCCACATTAAAACAATAAAATAGTACTTAAACAACAATACCCACAAGAAAATTAAGCAAATAATCACATAATCACACTTCAAGAATTGGGGTTTTAGCCAAACATCAAAAAAATGGAGAAATCATTACCAAATACATTCGCCACGATCGGGGTAAAGTTTCAGAAGTCTTTACAATGGTCCAAAATAGTTAAGTTCAAAAACCCAAGTCAAAATCCGCAGAATTCTACAATAGGAACTCCAAAACTTGGAGAAAACTCTATCTATAGGATAGGAACTCTAATAGCTGGGAGAGAACTACGAGTTAACTTGGAGCGAACTCATGAGACTCTTCAAAATTCCTTTTAAAATACAATTTATAGTTTCCCAAAATTCAGCTTGAAAGTCCACTTGGTGGGATAAGTGATGCTTCACCGAGTGGTTTGGCGATCCGCCATTTGCTCTCTTTTCATCGCCATTTTGCAATGGTCCTCAACATTCCAAGTCCTATAACTTTGGGTGATCCAACTTGTTGTCGCGAAGTGGATCGGGATTTGCCGATTGGCCATTTCTGTCGCAAACTTGGTTTCTTCCCCAGGGCTAGCACCCTGGAACTTTAGGCTAGCTAAAGAGCCACTGACCTCTTTGGTGGTTCCAACGGAGGTCCAAGTCGGGGCTCACTGACCTCTTTGGTGATTCACCAATAGCACTTTTGACTCACCAAATTACCTATTTTCCAATACTTTTCACTTTACCTGCACAATCAGCACCCGTTATTCAAAAACAACATTTCAAACATAAAAAACCTGGGTTGCCTCCCAAGAAGAGCCTTAGTTAACGTCGTGACATGACAGAAATACCCATTCAAACTTCATTTTTGGGGTTTGCCATTATATCAATAGGCAACCCCCTTTTGGTCTTGGATTTAAATGAGTCGAGATTTGACCCATTTATGTCTCCAACTGCTTTATAGAGACTTGAGGGAGAAGTCACCGTCTAATTGAGCCTTGAGACAACCTCCTTCATCTCTTTCAACACTTTGTCCAAGCCTTCAACTTTGTTGAGAATGCGTGCACGCATGTCTTCCGTACAGAAGTTCTCCGGGTAAGCTCTTTGATCCTTAGGTTTCTAGCATTCATAAGGTGGGACGTATCTTTCCTTGACACCATCCCTTTCCTACCAAGTAGTATCACGATCACACCATTCTCTATCACGATCTCTCCATCCATCATCTTTATCCAACCCGGATTTCCACCCGACCTTGGATAGTCGGAACGAAAACCTCTTCCTTGATTTGCAAAGAAGTTCACTTCATCATTGTACAACGCCTCAAATTGCACTTTATCGGGGTTTGCTCCACCAACCCCAACAACATTTACACTATTCAAACCAGTAACAATCACATTTTTTGCCAATAGATCTAGCCGGGTCATCATTTTGGCCATGGTTTGGTCTCATTGTTGATCCTTCTTGATCTGTTTTTTTTCCATCCTAAAAGTGAGAGGAGAGACTTGGTCTTCACGGGTGTACCATGCCCTATTGATCTTGGTCATGCCATCAAGGAGTTGAGACGCTACTTCCTAGGTTATTGCATTATACCTCCGGGAACAAGTTAATCAGTAACTCCTTTGGTCACCGAGTCAAGACCCCTATAGAAGTATTGTAGCAGCACGGTGTTTGGAAGTCTGTGAGTCGGGCATTGAAGTACCAACTTTTTAAATAACAGCCACGTCTCATGGATTGTTCACCTTCCAAGAGTTTGAAACCTTGGATGCTATCTCTGAGCATCATCATCTTTAACATGGGAAAGAATCTCATAGAGAACGATGCTGTAAGCTTATCCCAAGAGGTGTTGGAGTCCCTCGGTAATTCAACAAACCATTTTGTAGCTTCACCCATTACAGAGAGTGGGAACAACTTGAGACATACTGATTCTTATGATATGTTCTTAAATTAGAACGGACAACAAACGTCCATGAAGTTTCGAATATGCTCATGGAGGTCTTCATCTACCAACCCCCCATACAATCCTTTCATTTGAAGGAGTTGTAGCATCGTGCTAGTAACAAGGAAGACAACATTACCCTCAGCAGGAGGTAGACGAATTGCACCAACATCACCCAATTGAATTTGGTCATTCACATCATTGAGATTCCCAATATCATCTTGGTGGTTCACTTGGCTACCATTACTCCTGTTTAGGCTCATCTCTTCATTTGCTCAGCACGAACCAACATAAACACAAACTAAAGTAAGTTGATTCCACTATAACATAAAAAGATCACAACTCAACTTCAATAATAGAATTCTAAACAACACCATTCCCCGGCCGTGGCGCCATTTTGATAAGAAACGTCTCAACTACAACTCATCCAATTCTAGATGTAAACGATCTTTATCTAGTATAACATCCAACAAAAGGTTGGGGTCAAACTCACAGGGAGCGGTACATGTTCAAATTCATTTATGAATTGTAAACGTGGTCTAATTTGTTATAGGAATAAAAATTATCAAAAACATACAAACAAATCTAATATGGTGACAACGAATGTCAGATGGGGGGCTTGGATTTGCAATTAACAGCTGAAACAAGAGTGAAAGAGGGGAAACAACAATATATAGAGGAATTCTCATAATGTGATCAATTATAAGCTAATTATGCATTATGGGTAATTGACATTTAAGAATAACTTGCTAAATAATTATGGGTAAGCTAGGCTATAAGTGCAATAGCTTTCTCTCGAACAACTATTATGATTCAAGAGATTTCTCTCAAACATTAACAACCTTAACAAGATAAACAACCCACAACCTTAATGTATCCACTCTCTCGAGCTATCTAGGTGGAATTGGATTTAGAATTCACTCTCTCGAGATGAGCCCAATCAACCCAATACCTACAATCATTAATTAAAGGCTTTGGTTTCAAAACCACTCGCTCAAGCAAGTCAAGAACTCTATATTAGGGTTGAATTTGCATTTACAATCCATAGATTAAAACACAGCTAATGATTACACCCATATTAAAATAGTAAAATTATTATTAAACAACAATACCCATAAGCAAATTAAGAAAATAATAACATGATCACACCCCAATAATTGCGGTTTTAGCTACACATCATAAATATAGAGAAACGATTACCAAATACATTAGACATGATTTAGGTAAAGGTTCCTAAGTCATTACAATAGTCCAAATTGAAGAAATTCAAAAACCCACTTCCAAATCCTCAAAATTAAGTTTAGAAATCCTCAAAGTCTACACTAAGAACTGACAAACTAAGAGAAAACTCTAACTCTAGAGTGGGAACTACAATAACTTGGAATAAAATCCTCAAATTTTATTTAAAAATCAATTTTATAGTTGCCTGAAATTTAGCCTGAAAGTTCAGTTAGCGGAATAAGTCGGGCCTCGCTAAGTCATACGGTGATTCACCCTTTTCTCCCTTCCATCGCCATTTTTCATTGGTCATCAGTCTTGTAGGTTCTGTTACTTTGGTCGATCCAACTTGTTGTCGCGGAGTGGATCAGCGATTCACCGACTGGCCATTTCTATCGCCAACTTGGTTTTTCCCCAAGGCTAGCACGCTGGAAATTTGGGCGAGCTAGAAGAACTATTTGGTGGTTCACCGAGTAGTCTTGGCGATCACTAGGATCACTTTTCTTCACTTCTTCAACTTGTTTGCTCCTTTTTGCGTGGTAGTGTCTTTGTGTTGCTCCTTACCCTTAAATTCTGAAAATCAACAGTTTAACATCAGTTTAGAGCATAAATTAGGCGTTTGATGACACTCAAACTGTCAAAACAAAGCCCTAAATGAGTCCAAATCTTGGATTCATCAATTGCCCATGCCCTAGTATGATAAGAGAAGAGACGAATACCCATGTCTTATGAAAGTTAAGTTAAGATGAGACTAATAAACATTCTGTGAAAGTTCTGCTTAGCACCGAGTGGACAAGCGACAATTTCTCATGTCCCATAAACTATGTACCAATATAAAATGTCTAGATAGACAATAGTTAGTGGAGCCACGTAAGCTATGAATTTCATGATCTTACCTTGGCAAGTAGGACAACCCTTTTCGGTATGGGAGACACCAGATTTCATGTTCTTAGCTCACACGGTCTTACATGTTGGTTAAGGCTACTTCCCAAAAGTTGTGATGAATTATGGTTACTTAAAGAAGTATCTAATATGGAACGTAAGGATGACTTTACTTTCATCGACCTTATTCATGAACTATGTTTTGAACCTCATGTCATGCATTTTAACTTGGTCCTTGCATATTATGGAATGTCCCTTTTTATCATATTTAATATGTTTGTATGCATGGCTATCAAACTTGGTACATGTTTGTACTAACACATACTTTTGCCTACATTTCCCTAAATGTAGGGTCCGACATAGAGGGTTTTAAATTTCGTGGCTAGAAGTTGTTGGAGAGATATCTAGTTGTGGTGAGGCCTCATGCTTCGAGGACAAGACTTTATAGCTTTCAGTCATTATGTATTTTCAGATTTTGTACGTGACGCCAAGGTTACGTTCCGGTCACTCTTGATGTATTACATGGCAAATGAGACTTTGTAGACCTCCACTTTACTTTGATAAGACTCGTAGCCTTGAAATGTTCTTTTTATCTCTTTTGATTTTCTTATATATTGTTATGCATGCTAAGTGGCTTGTGTAGGGCCTCTAGGGGTCATATACGCCATGTTACACCTAGGAGGTAACTTGGGTCGGGAAAAACTTGGTATTTAGAGCACAATATTTAGAAAGGTTCTAGGAGGTCTCATAAGCCACACCGAGTAAAATCTTTTATATGAGTGTGAAGTGTGCAACATTTATGAATGAGGGGCTACAAGATGTTTAGGAATCTCCACTTCTTTTAGTACTCTTAAGTTGTGTGATAGAGTTTTAATCTATAATGTCTCTCTCCTAATGCTCTACAAGAGATGGCTACTCGAAGAGAATATGCTAAAAGGAATGCGGGAGAGAATGTGGAACGAGAAGCTCCTTCTCAAGCTACTCCAACTCCGATCAACCCTTTGGACGAGAAAGTGACTAATCCAGAGCTTATGACTTGTTTTCAAGTGTGGGCTCAAGCCATGATGGCCCAAGCCAATAGGGAAGTTTCGGTCCCCGTGAACCCAAATGTGGGTACGACGGCATCTAGAGTGAGGGATTTCACTAGAATTAATCCTTTTGAGTTTTATGGTTCTAAGGTTTATGAAGATCCTCAAGAGTTCATTAATGTGTTTTAGAAGGTGTTGATGATCATGGGAATGACGTCGGTGGAAAAGGTGGAATCGGACACTTATCAACTTAAGGGTGTTGCTTAAATATGGTTTAACCAATTGAAACAAGGGAGAGCAGTTGATGCGGGTCCTCTCAAATAGGAAAAGTTTAAGGTTGCTTTTCTTTGGAAGCTACTGCCAAAGGGTTCCCGACCACCTTGACGACTAGTGGTGTGGACCATGGTCAGTGACGGGGTCCGTGGAGATGCCTTAGACACTTGGGAGGCCAGGCCAAGAGGCCAAAGCACTGCCCCAAGTTCACGAGGCACTTCACGAGCTGTTGGCTTGACCATGGTCCGTCGAAGTGCCCGTGAAGGTGCCTTGGTGTTTTAGGGTGTTTTAGGGTGCTTTAGAGTCTTGTAAAGTTAGGGGAGTTAGTGGTCAAGGGACCACGGGGACCACCACGGACCGTGGTGACCTTCACGGACCGTCCAAGTGGCCGTGGTTCCTGGGACGGGGCTGCCAAGTGAGGGACATATGAGTAAATTCCTATTCGACTAGGTTTAAGTGGGGGTCATTTTGTATGACTTTTATTCACCTATTTAGACTATTGTATGTCCTTAGCCCCCAAGTTTAACTCACTTTACATTAGACTAAATTTAAAACCCCAAATTACTTCTCTCTTAAATATTTCTCTCTCTAAGAAGAACCTCCATTGTAGAATAAGCTAGGGTTGAAGCTAAGGTCAAAATCAAAGGCTCCACTGCTAAAGGTTTGTGCGAGGGTTTTGTTTAAGTTATGTTTAGATATTCAACTATGGGTTCTTTCACCCATAGAGAGCCCTAAAAATTCCCTTAATTTGTGAAGAAGAACCCCAATCAAGCTAGGGTTGCATCCAATGTATGGGTTCTAGGTGGGCAAACGGTTGGATACTACTCATATATGATTAATTTAGTGTTGATTCATGATATTATGAAGAATTTATGTGAATTCCTAGATTAACCCTAATTTTTAAAGTATGTGGGTTTGTGTCTGAGGAATTGATGATTCTTGCTAGATTCTCTTGGATTGTTGTCATGAATGGGACTTTTTAAGATTAGTAATATGAAATCATGAATTGAACTAAACTTATGTATGAATGATAGAACATGAATCGAAATGGATAGAGTTGGGACTTTTGTGATTTATGCTTAGAATTAGCTATGCCTAAGGTTTGTGACTAGTATGTATTGTGATCTAGAGTAGCATGATGATTGTGGAGTAAAGCTTGAATGTAGGACTTGAAGTCCTAATGTTGATCACTAGGGCTTAAAGATTGAGTCTTTTATGATGAGTTATCTTTCATATATGTAGAATGTGAAAGGTTAATCACTTAAAATTAATCATGCTTGTTAGAATAGAATAGCTTGAGGTTGAGTCTTATGATTCCTTAATGGATAGTTGAATTATGTAGCTTGGGATGGTAGATATCATGGTAACTTGGGATTGAGGTATTTTGCTCTCCTAAGGTTAGCTTGAACTAGCATTGATAGGGTGCTTTTCATGGTAGTTTGCATTAGTATAGGCATGGTAGCCTAGGATTGAGGATCTATGCTCCCCTACGAGTAGCTTGAACTAGCATGGTTAGAATTCTCTTCTTGGTAGCTTGGCTTGGTTAGGCCAAGACCATTTCATGGTAGCTTAGGATTGAGACACCATACTTTCCTAAGGATAGCTTAGGGTTGAGGATTCATACTCCCTTAAGGATAGCTGTATCTTATTGAATGGTTGCATGGTTTCTAGGTTTGTATAATTGTAACCTTCCTTTGATAACTTGGAATGTGGGATAGGATGTTTACATGATAGTTAGGTCTAACATGGTAGGTATGCTATTCTTTGATAGACTAGAATGAAAGATAGTTAGTATGAAGTAAGCTAGCCTAAAGGAGTACTTAGTGTGAGTGGCCGTATGGGATGTCATTCATACATGGCACAAGTATGAGTTGAAGCTACTTATGAAGTGTTCTCTTATGTGATGTATGCCTAGCTTGGAGTGTTGCTATAGTTGCCTTCCATGATGTGAATTGACTTAAGCTGATAGTTCCTTGTCAATGTGAAATTAGGTCAATAGTGGCATTTAGAAGTGATGAATATGAATATGGTGACTTAAGGGACATGCTTAGTGTGTGTGGTATTATGGGATGCCCCACATGCATTGCCCAAGTGTGCCTTGAGGTTGCTTAGGGGTATAGTGCTCTTATTATATGAAAACCTAGGTCTTGACTATGAAGGTGGGCTATGACCAAGAATGACCAAAGAGAGGTACTTATCTTGGATAATATTATGGGATGCTATCTCTGCCTTGCACTAGTATACTTGGAGGTGGCTTGTGAAGTAGTTCTCTTGAATATGAAAGGCTAATGGTTGAAGTATGCAATTGGGAATGTCTTATGTTGATTTGCTATGATATGATGCTTATGCTGGAATTATATTATGATTTTGTTATTGTCTTTTATGCTTATGTCTTATATTAACCAACCATTTGAGATGCTTTATGATGTTGTGCTAGCTCTCATACTTGGTACATTTTGTACTAACACATATTTCCTACATTCTAATCAAATGTAGGGTGTTGGGAGAGTGAGTTGCTTGTAGATTAGTTCCTAAGTGCAAGAAGACTTGAAGATTTGGTGATTCCTCATAGCTTCGAGGACAAACCCATTTATGTTCTTTTATATCTTTTCTTATGTTTTAGACTTTATGTGGGCTGCGTCCCA
Source organism: Solanum boliviense (assembly GCA_029582625.1). Taxonomy (NCBI): domain Eukaryota; kingdom Viridiplantae; phylum Streptophyta; class Magnoliopsida; order Solanales; family Solanaceae; genus Solanum; species Solanum boliviense. Next base: position 11,428 of record JAJOOJ010001071.1, on the reverse strand, counting down.
ATGCATTTTATTCATGTCATTCATATATGGTTCGAGAAAAAGATGTTAGAAAGACTTCCGCTTTTATGAAATGTTTTTCGATTGTATGTTTAAAGAAAGTTTTAAATTCTCCCTACCTTTCTACGAACTTATGTTATGATGATGCTAAGGGTTGTATGCGACCCCTTCAGGGTCAACTACGCCATGTTACGTCTAGGGGGTACCCCTGCGTAATGACAACAGATGAGGCGAAGAGTTGGCCTAGACCTCTATCCCCTTCGGATATTAAAAACTTCTTGGGTTTGTCTTGTTAATACAGATGGTTTGTTGAGGGGTTTTCTTACATTGCCTCTCCATTGACAACATTGACTCAAAAGAAAGCTAAGTTCATATGGTCTGAATCTTGTGAGAAGAGTTTTAAGAATTGAAGGATAGACTTACTTTCGCTCCAGTGTTGACTTTACTGGAAGGGACATGTAGTTCTGTAGTTTATTGTGATGCCTTGATTATTGGTCTAGGATGTGTACATATGCAAAATGGGAATGTCATTGCCTATTCTTCAAGGAAACTTCAGTTCCATAAGAATAATTATCCTACCCATGATCTTGAACTAGAGGCGGATGTTTTTAGCGTAAAGATTTGGAGGCATTACTTGTACGGTGTTCATATAGATGTTTTACCGACCACAAGATTTTGCAATATCTGTTAACCAAAAGGATCTAAATCTTCGCCAAAGAAATTGGATTGAGTTACTAAAGGATTATGACATGAGTGTTCTCTATCACCCCGGTAAGGTTAATGTGGTGGAGGATGCTCTTAGTTGGTTATATGTGGGTAGTGTTGGTCATATTGAAGATGATAGAAAAGAATTGGTTCGAGATGTTCATAGATGGGATCAATTGGGTGTTCAGTTAGTAGACTCTTCCAAGGGTAGTATTATGGTTTGCAATGGTTCAGAATCATCACATGTGGCGGATCTGAAAGCCAACCATGGTCTTGATCTGACCTTAGTAGAATTGAGAGAAATAGTGCTTAAGAAGTCGGTTGGGGCTTTATCCCAAGGGGGAGATGGTGTAAATAGATACCAAGGTCGTTTGCGTGTTCCTAATGTTGATGACTTGAGGGAAGATGTTTGGAGAAGCCCATAGTTCTCGGTATTCCATTCACCCAAGAGCCACCAAGATATACTGTGATATGCGGGAGATATATTGGTGGAATGGGATGAAGAAGAATAATGCATAGTTTGTTGTTAAATGTCCTATTTATCAACAAGTGAAAGTTAAGCATTAGAAACCGGGAAGTTCATCCTATTATATTAGTATTCCTACTTGGAAGTGGGAATATTTGAATATGAACTTTATTGTTGGTTTGCCTAGCACCCGGCAACAACATGACTAGATTTGGGTGATAGTGGACTGAATGACAAAATCGGCTCATTTCATCTACGTCAAGGTTTCTTATTCCGTGGAGGACTATGCTAACTTGTACTTGAGGGAAATTGTAAAGTTGCATGGAGTGTTTTTATCCATTATCTCTGATCGTGGTTCTCAATTCACTTCTCCGTTTTGGAAATTTTTCCAAAAGGGTCTTGCTACTTCTGTTAAGCTTAGCATGACATTTCATCCCCAAATCGATGGGAAAGCGGAGCTTACTATCTAAATATTAGAAGATATGTTGAGAGCTTGTGTGAAAGATTTCAAGGGTAGTTGGGATGATCATTTGCCTTTGATTGAATTTTTCTATAACAATAGTTATCACTCAAGTAATGGTATTGCTCGATTTGAGGCATTGTATGGTAGGAGGTGTAGATCTCCTATAGGTTGGTTTGAGATGGGTGAATTCACCCTAATAGGTCCCGAGTTTGTACATGAGGCTATGGAGAAAGTTCAACTTATTAGAGAAAGGTTGAAAAAGGCTCTAAGTCGACAAAAGTAATATGTCAATATTAGAAAAAGAGATCATGAGTTTAATGTTCATGATTGGGTTTACTTGAAAATTTCACCCATGAAGGTTGTAATGAGGTTTTGTAAGAAAGGGAAGCTTAGTCCCCATTTTGTAGGCCCATATTAGATTGAGAGGCGTGTTGGTAATGTCGGTTATGAAGTTGAATTGCCTAATGAATTGGCATCGGTGCTTCCGGTTTTCCATGTCTCTATGTTGAAGAAATATGTTGGAGATCCGACATCTATATTTCCCTTAGATGGTTTGGGTGTTGAGGAGAATATTTCTTATGAGGAAGTTCTGGTAGATATTTTAGACCGGCAAGTCAAGATGTTTAGAAATAAAGAAGTTGCTTCCGTGAATGTGTTAAGGAGGAATCATTTAGTTGAGACTGTTACTTTGGAAGCCAAGGTCGATATGATGTCCTGATATCCTCATCTCCTTCCTTCTATTCCTACTCTAGCCTCAGGTTTTGAGTTCCTCATGGTTTACTTTTTTTTTTGTGTCATGTGCCTTAGATATTCCCATGATTTCCTTATTTATGCTTGTTCATGAAAAGCTTATTTTTTAAGAAAATGAGTCAACTTGATTGATTCCTACATTTTTATGTGCATTTGAGTATGAATTGCATATAGACTACATGATATGATGTTTCAAACATGCTTTAGCTTGGAGTTGATGATTCCTCCTCGGATATGTGCATTTATGTGATTGTATGCATGATGGGCTGCTAATTTTTAATTTTTTTCCTTCATGTGATGTCTAGAATTCAATTATGGGACAAATGTTCCCAAAGGGGGAGATAATGTAACACCTCAAAATCTAGTAGGCAAAGCAAGGCACCAAGTGATAGGTCACGCGCCAAGCACTGAGCCTGGACACCCTTCACGAAGGCCCAGACGAGCCGTGAAGGGGACCACTAGGCGTGGTGTAGTTTGTGAAGGCTTACTGTTAAAAGCAAAAGAGGGCTCCTCTCCCAAGAGCACGATGACCACGATGTCTGGTGAAGCCTGTGAAAGTGGAGGTAGTAGCTACCTTACATCATAATTTACTCACATTCAATCAATCAAATCGACTCCCAACAACATAGGGGAGAATGACCTTTCAACAATATCACAATTTAAACCATAATTAAACACCTCCACCTTTCATGTGGATCAACAAGTTCATATACAATCTTCATCAACACAACCCTAGCAAATTGCCTTTCAAGGCTAAGAATCAAGATCAACCCTAAATTCTAGAATTACCATAATAGATAGAGAGATATCATGACTCAACAACATAATAAACATAAACATAGTTAAGTTTCCATGATCAATCAAGTCATGCCTCAGTTCACAATTTAGGAAGAATGGGATATCATGGGTTCAAGGAAGATTTTCATCAAAATCCATCAATACTCCATTAATCCAATTATAAATAACAAAAATCAATCATAATAAACCTTAATTAAACAATTGAATTCGTTTTGGAAGGAGACCCATGACTAGATTGAAAAACCCTAGAATTGGGGAATTCGAAAACATGATTTGAAGGGGCTTCTTGGTGATAGCTAACAAAGAATGAAAAGAATCCATACCTTAGATGTAGAATCCTTCCAAAATCATATTGAAAAGCTCCTTCCTTCAAGCTTTCCTTGATCTCTTTCTTTGTTCTTCAATGGAGGTTCTAGAGAGAAGATTCTTGGAGGGAAGAGTAGTTGGGTTTTGATTTGGGATCATGGGTTATAATGATTTAACGAGGTGTTTATGGACTTAAAATACTTTATATACATGTATAATTACCATATTAAATGACCCATAATGGAAACTACTTAAAAAGGAATTAGTTGGAAATTCTTACCTTGGTCAAGATGTTTGGACAACTTACATGTGCACACCACGAGACCCCTATCCACGGACCATGGATGGGACCACGCCTAGTACTGTGGGGTCGTGGTTTGGGTATGAAGCATAGTATTGGTGGCCTTGACCTACAGAGCAAGATAACGAGTCGTGGATCAATTCACTGCTTCCGTGGATCACAAGATTCTGGAAACTTTTGTGAACTTAGGCAGCTTGGGGTTTAGACTTTAGGGTCCTTCCCAAGGACCCTTGGTTGGTATTTGGGGGTTCGTACCTTGATGTTTAACCTCTGTACTCCTCAACCTAGGCTCAGGAACTAAATATACAACCTAAAACCAAACACCTAACTCAAAAGCTCACACATTAGGTTTTAGTTTCACCTACTAGTTTCCATTAGACTCTCGCTTAGTCTTACTAGACTTCCAGGTTGTTACATTAAGCATGAAAGGAACTAAAAGAAAAATCCTGGTCTCAACTGAACTGAACTAATTTCAATATAGAGCAATAATATGAATGCAGTATAGAGAAAATCTTTTAAAACATGGATAACAACTCTGTGTATTTAGAAATACAATAGTAACTTTGTATGTGTGCAAAGATACAATATAAAATCTGTAATGTATATAAAAATAAAATTTAATTTTGTATATATAAGAATACAAAATTCTTCTGTGGGAGTTTCTCTAACCGACAAACATCACTTAAGAGCTAATATGATGATATAACGTTTTGCCTCATGCTGCCAAGGCCGTCCAATACTTGCCGAGGGTATAGAACCTAACTACTAAGTGAATCCAATAGTGTATGCTAAAAAGTACTAAGGAATAATCTAAAAAGTATGATCTTTTTCTCCCATGATGCCTACATGGTTTATGGGGACTGGGAGGTTTCTGAACTTTTCCACATATCGATTCTCATTACTACTCCAAAAATATAATACTAACCCTTATGTTTAAAATCATAACTTCTTTCTATGGTTTGAGATAATTGCTCAAAACATAGCTCAAAGGCACTTCTTCGAAATCAAAGTTTCCTTTCTTGCAGAATTGTAAAAGCATTTACTCTTTACAGAAAACTAGCTCAAAATCTCTTTTGGAAATCCCAGTTTTCTTTCTTCTTTAAATGTGAAAACATTTTATTCTTTCGGAATACATAGTCCCGATATACTCTTTTGAAGAAATGAACTTCAATCCTTACTCTTTCCCCAACTCAAAACTCAAGTCTTAAAACAAAGTTAAAACGCTTGTAAAAGACTTTTGGAAAACTCTATGGACTTCTCTTTACTTGACTCTTAACTTTACTTGAATTGAATTATGAATTCAAGGCTCATGATCTCATGTTATGGATGATTTCATGGTTTTTAGACGTACCTTAGAGTGTTGGAATTAACTATGAAACATAGGTACGTTACAAGGGAACTTGTACGGAAAGAAGTGGGAAAAAGTTGAAGACTTGGCGTCCCTGGCGCTTTGAGTGGCGCAGTGCGCCAGACCCAAAACTTCAGAACTGAAGTTGGGGCGCATTGGCTAGCGCAGCGCACCAGGGCCCCAACTAAAAAACATCTTCTTGGGGGTTCTGAGTGGCGCAACACCCCTGCTCCCTCCCTAGGTTTTTGACGAGTCTTCTTGCTCATATTTCAACTCTAAACCCTCTAAACTCAATTGGATCTTTCCCCAAACACTTAGATTCAACTACATAATCAAAATATGCAAGAATTATACTAATAAAACACCTAATTTCATGAATGTCAATCAAGAACTCCTCAACAACTCCAACAATCAAGAACCCAATAGACACTTCAAAAAAACCTATCAAATACTCAATTTCTAAACCTTCAAGAATCTAAATTCGCTAAAATAAATCATGATTGGCATGTGGATGAACAACCCGACACTATGTCATCTCTGATGTTTGCGTAAACAAGACACAACTTCCAATTCAAGTGTCTACGATCGTACAATAGTAATATAACTCAACCAAATGAGTTGGTGTCGACTCCCATGGGAGTGGTTTTGAGAATTAAATAAAATTTAGTTCTAATTAGTCATAGCTATAGACATTATCGAATATAAACATACTAAATCTAAAGGGGGTGATGCAAGCGTCAATTATGAATGGGGGTTTTGTATTAATTAACAACTACAAACAAGAAAAATATATGAAATTTGGATAGAGAGACGGGGTTCTTGGGATGTGATAGGAATACGGGATAAACTAAATTGTCGGGTACAGGTTTTTTATGGTAGATTGTGGAACATTTGTGACTAGGATTGACTATAGTGGGGGTAAATTCTCTCTTGAGCAACTTACCACGAATCAACTCGGTTTCTGTCGAACACCGAGTTGCTGCATTAGGAACAACCTCTGGCTTAGCCCATTCACTCTCTCTAGCTGAATGTGTGGGAGAAGTAATAGGATTCACTTTCTCGAGCTGAAACCATGTCGACGCAGTACCACCGGCTATCAATTTAGTAGTCTTAGTTTTACGACCTTTCTCTCGAGCAAGCCGAAAAGACTAAGATGAAATTGTATTTGCAACTACAACTCTATTAAGTTCACACACAACTACTAAATGAAAACACATTTAAACAACAAAGCAACCATCAACAAGAAACACCCACCAGATAATCTAACCCATTTTCACAAAATCACATCCCGAGAATTGGGGTTTTAGCTAGACATGTAAAAGAGATAAAAAAATTTTACCATTATCAGAGTCCATCAACTGGGTATGGAGGATTAAGTCTTAAAACACGTCAAGAGTGAAGAATCTTCGAAACCCAAGTCCAATTTCTTGGAGTTGAAACCCTTTGAATCTTCAAGGTCTTAGAACAAAGTCTCCAAACCCTCTAAAACTTGAATTCTCTAAAAACTGTAAAAAGTTCTAATAATAATAGTGATATGATACTAATCTAGATATTTAAACAAGTATTCATAGTATTTGAAAATGTGTTGCGAAGGACCCTTCGACGAAGTTAGTTGGGAACGCAGATACATTTGGCGATCTGCCATTTGGTCTATTTCATTGCCTTCCTGCTTTAGCCTTTAACCTCTTCGCGTTTTGAGTAGTTCGGAGATATGGTACTGCTTCGCAGAACTGTTCGGTGACAAGCTGATTGCTTTATTTCATCGCCAATATGACATTTTCCTTCAAGGCTCAGCACATTGGAACAAAAGCCGATATCCAGGTCGATCGGTGACTCTCCAATTGGGATCGGCGATCTTTAGGCCTTCATTTCTTCATTCTTTTCAGACGTCTTGTTCCTTCTTGCCAAGTAGTGTCCATGCTTTACCTCAAACTCCAAATACCTGAAACTTCAGGGTTTTCATCAGATATTCAGACAAAATATGCATTTGAGTACACTAATTTTATCAAAATATAGCCCTAAATAAGTCCAATTTGTGGACTCATGAATACCACCAACTTAAACTTTTGCTTGTCCTCAAGTAAAACTCAATTTCAGCAGTTCTAAAAAGATGCCTCAAACCGTGCTACCCAAGACCTGATCATGAATGTACACAACAAGACTCAATTTACTCAAGCAAGGATAAATTGTATACCCAAAGATTCTAGTTGTGACACACCATTAATTAAGCAAGGATCAATTATGTACGCAATACTTGCTTTAAATGCAATTTCACGCTCAACAAAAGTATTTGAATGCCATCACACAAAGGATGATTCCATATTTACACACAAATGTTTAATCATTTAAAGTTTTAGAATCAAATGCAACACTCACTCTCTCAAAAAGAAGAACACTAGGCATGCTTTCACCCAGAGGTTTGCCCGTATTTTCCAATCGACATTTGCTTCAGCTCATTCAAGATCAGAAAGGTCTTTACAAGGCTTATAACTGGGCTGAGTGCAAAGGGATGGTAATTTTGTCTTAGTGACTTTCATCCTTATGAAATGTGGTGCTCACAACACTTCCTTTCCTCTTCTTTCATCATTTTCGTTAGTACTCATAAGTCATCCTATTGTTCACTTTCCATGGATTGTTCGGGAACCCCATTTCTGTTGTATTTTATTCCATAACTTTTGTTTTTCATTCTTTTCTTATTTTTTTCTCTTTTTTTATTATTATTATGGAGGGGTTCTATTTTTCTTAACACCATAGGTTAAATGAAAATTTCCTTGCACCTCTTGACTTGTCCTTCTCCTTTAACAACACCCCCAACTTAAGCTTTTAGCCTAAGTTGGCTATTCAATCAACCACAAATTAAGAGGATTAAGCGTAATGGGTCAAGATAGGTCATGTTGTCATCAAGTTTCTTCCAAAGATAGGTAAGGTCCAGGGGGTGTTCAAGAGAGGTTGACACACTCACACGATAGGCCACAAAAGAGGTATATGTCAAATTGGCTCACAAACTTCGAAGTTACCTAAGATCATATCAAGAGATCGCCGTACTTAGTCAATCGGACCAATGGGGAAAATTCTAGGTGTTGTCATGCAAGGTTCACAGTAATGTTATCACACAAGGTATCGACACTAAAGTCAAACAAGACTCCACACTTTTGCTAGTGTGCAACGTTCATCGCACGAGAATCAATTTGATACATGGCTAATCACAACGAGATGCAAAGAGTTCACATATTGTATATGCAACTTCATTTGGTATCATCATAGCCGTACACTCATGTTCGTTCAATTTGAGCAGTATTCAAGTCATCGGTGTTGATCAAAACCGACACATAAATTTGCTAAAAAACAACCACTATCAAGTACATACAAGAGGTGGAAAAAAATTAAAATTAAAATAAAAGGAGCCACAAGCTCAAACATCCACAAGAAGCAGTGTAAAACACAACATTATGATTCACAACCCAATAAGAATATAGCACACCAAGGTGGGCCACATCCCACCACAATTAAAATCGTTTGTCCTCAAATGCAAATAATAAAGTATCCAAAATGTAAATTAAAGAAAGACAAAGAGGGAGGTAAAGAGGGGATCCTGTCTAAGTGGTCGCTCCGTATGTCTGGGCATCGGTGCTCGATATGTAAGCCTGGACTTGGATAATAGTCCCCGGAGATACTTCAGAATGTTCAGCGGCAACTGCCTTACTAAAATTGTCCAAGTCATGAGCCTCCAAAAATAAATGTATAGTTATGTAGAATCCATGAGTCCACAAAGGGACAATGGAATCGCGGGGAACAAATTTTTTGCTGGAAGGATTCACTTCATTTGTATCTTTCCTGAAATTTTTCGCTTTTATCTATCGGGGTGGCATGATTCTCCCTGCAACTTTAGGTCTAGCCATGTCTACAAAACTTCGAGGCAAAGTTAAAAAATATTCGAGAGACAAAACAAGGTCAATCAGCTGCAGGCACACTTGCCAATCCTTTCGGCGAATCGCCGAATACTTTTGGTGAGTAAGGGGTTGCCAGTCAAAGGTTTCAGTGCAGTGGGGGTTCAAGGGGTGTAGACAAAGGGAGTACAAGAAGACTTTCGGCGATTCGTCGAGTGCTTTTGGCGAACTCATGCTTCTCACCAAAAGGTTAAGAAACCAACAAAACATATAGCATGAAATGAAAGGCGAGATGAGGTCATTAGGCGAGCCGCAGAGTGGTTCGGCGACCTCAACCCAGCTTGCTCAACGTGCCTTCATGCAACCCACCTTCTTGAATTCAACCTCGCAACCCCTGAAAACAAAATCAAGGCATGCACAACTAAAAGTAGGCTCAGACCCAATGACACTTGTGCACAACCCATGATTTTTCATCTCCTTCAAGGTAAAATTTTTAGGAATTTACTATTTAATTTCGTACAGGTAAAATTAGAGAATATTACAGGCAAACAAAAAATTTTAATCCTACCAGAGAGGCCCATCACACATCAACAAGGTAATATCATTGCATTGAGTACAAAATCGATAGAAAGAACTTAGAGTTTGGGAACCAAACTTTCGTGCTGACTAAATTGAAATTAAATCGCTAGGCAGAAATGTAATCCAAGTTCCGAGAACAAGAATGCCACAGTGTCGAGCCAAAATTCAGACTTAGAGAACTTGGCATACAGCTCTCTATCCTTTAGAGTTTGGAGAACTATTTTGAGATGGCTAGCATTATCTTCCTCATTCCTTGAATAGATTAGTATGTCATCAATGAACACGATAACAAACATATCTAAATAAGGCTTGAATACTCTATTCATAAGGTCCATGGACGCTGCAGGTGCATAATTTAAATCGAACGACATGACCAAAATCTCATAATGACCATAACAGGTCCTAAAAGTCATCTTTGGAATAACACATTCCCTTACTCTTAACTGATGGTAGCCAGATCTAAGGTCTATCTTAGAGAAACAAGTTCCACCCTGAAGTTGATCGAAGTGATCATCAATTCTCGGAAGAGGGTACTTATTCTTAATGTTAACCTTGTTCAACTGACAGTAATCTATACACATCGTAAGGGAACCATCCTTCTTTCTCCCAAACAAGACCTAAGCGTCCCCAAAGCCAGACACTTGGTCGAATGAAACATTTCTCTAGGAGATCTTTCAACTGGTCTTTTAACTCTGCTAGAGCCATCGTATATGGTAGAATAGATATAGGATGAGTATCAGGAAAAATATCTATACTAAAGTCTATTTCTCTTTCAGGAGGGACTCCGGGAAGATCATATGGAAAGACTTTTGGAAACTCTTTTACTACTAAAACTGATTGAATATGAGGTATCTCAACACTAGAGTCATTAACTCGAACTAAGTGATAGACACACCCCTTGGAAACTAATTTTCTCGCCTTAAGGTATGAAATAAAATGACCCTTAGGCACTGCTGAACTACTTTTCCACTCTATAACTGGTTCATTAGGAAACTGGAACTTGACAACTCGAGTTCTATAATCAACTGAGGCATCACAGGCATGAAGTCAGTCCATACCTAGAATGACATCAAAATCTACCATGTCTAACTCAACTAAATCAGCGATGGTGCTCTTGTGATTGACGGAAATTGTACAATCACGATGGACTCTCTCTGGTAGAATAGACTCACCAACATGTGTAGAAACACTGAAGGGCTCACTAAGTTGCTCAGGAAGAACATCAAAATTCATCGCAACATAAGGAATTACAAAGGATAAACTCATTCCTAGATCTAGCAAACCATCAACATCAAAGTTAAAGACTTAGATCATACCAGTGACAACATCTGGTGAATCTTCTTGCTCTTGGCGATTGGTGATATCATAAAGACGGTTTCCTCCTTCGTTTTACCCTGAAGTAGCTCCTCTAGATGCGGCTCTTTCTGGTGGTGAAACGGAAGAAAACTGGGCTTCATTTCTCCAATTATCGTTACCCCGTCTGTTCTTTGGACACTCTCTCATAAAATGACCATTCTAGCCACACTTAAAGCAACCAATAGAGTCATCACAACACATTCCTGAGTGGTTCCTCCCACACTTAGGACATGTAGGAGGCTTACTACCCCTTATGCCATACTACCATGAGAATAGGCAGGTTTAGCTCTGAAATTTTGACTATTGCACTCACTTTTGTTCTTTGGTACAGGTGACTAGCAGTGCTTTTGGTAGTTCGGAGCATGATTGTTCAATAGTTATTATTTCATCTTCCGTCACTAATTCTCTTGTAATATAGTTTTCTTCTCGTCCAGTATCTATTAATATTAAATATTTTCGTTGTTCCATTATT